>CABFVX010005955.1:0-16057 GCA_902151425.1 Timema shepardi
ATTGACAAAGGGGGAGTTAGTTATATTCATACAAAAAAAAAAAGGAGGCATTAGAAAGAGGAAATGGTGGAACCAATTCTAATTGGGCGACCCAAAGGTTTTGATGTGATGAAGCGGGATGTAAGAGACACAATCATCACAAATCAAGATGGATGAGACACAAACTATTTATCTGTATTAAAGGAAAAAAAAAGATATACATAAATAACACATTACACATGCTATCGATAATTTGACTAAATCAATAACAGTTAGATTTGTAATCAAATTACTTATCAACTTGGTTATGAACACTGATGGTTATTAAACAAAAGACAAATGATAAATTGGTAGCATAATACTTTAAATATTAATTTTATCACACTCATACATAATTTGTGAGTAATTTTCCATTCAACTTTTTCCAACTTTCCCTCTGCGCGGAAATGATCACAAAGGTATCGACGGAAGAGGCAAAGAGAACATCACAGCCGACCACTTGAACATTTGAAAATGATGCCAGTTCAGGCTCTGCTGGCTCTTGCTGTGATTTTTCCAAAAGTCAGTCCCCAAAGAATTCAAGGCCGAGTCAAACCTTTTGGTCCACACGCTGGTGCTGTGGTCGATCCACGCCGTTTCCAGAACATTCCCTTGTTCAACACTAATCCGCCTTCCTTCTCTCAGCCTTTGGAGACCTTTAGCTCTCCTGTTTCGTATGAACTGGTAATAACCTTTCATATGTAGATATCTGGGAATTATTGCTTTACATTTTTTGGATGCGTTCTTGAGTTTCTTGAATAATTTACGAGCCATAAAGTTTGTATGCTTGGTTTGGAGGGATGCTTTGCTGTTTATGTGTTTTGTGAGGGTGATCAGCAGGCACTCTAAATATTTTAGGGCGGTCATTAAATTAGAGTACGAGTCATCAATGTCTATTACTGGAATTGAGTTTTCCTGCCATTTATCTGCTTCTTCCCACTCTTCGTTCCTAAGCGCCCACAGCCAGAAGTTGACTGTGAGTCGCTTGAGTGAATCTGAATCCTTCATCACCCCTCCAGAAGGCGCCGACCCTCCATGGCCCACGAACCCTTCGCTGAACACGCGACAATTGACATAGGCCTCTAGAGTGAATCCCCCGTCGAGAAGCAGGTCAAGACACAAAGCGTAGTACCAGGTTATATACGTTCTGTCCAAATCCTCCTTGGACGTGAACGCAAGCTCTTTCATTAGGTTGACTGCTTCATCCAGCCGATAAGTGCACACAAGTCCTTGGACCAGCAAGGGAATGACAAATAGCTTGACGTTATTTGCAAACACTCGGCTGCTAATAGTAAGAGTCTTGAAGCCTATATAAACAGCTGAATTGAGTTCTCCTCGGAGAAGTCTGGAGTTGAAAGTGGCATTGTATAATCTTCCAAGGGCCATAAGCTCCGGTGCCGTTTGACCTGTGAACATTTTTTTACACTTTCTTAGTGCTGCTCTCTCTAGGAAGCGACAGTATTCTAGTTCTCCATAGTGGTGGCATACGTCTATCAAGTTAGAATAGGCCACGCATATCATTATAAGGCTGTTATCGGACCTAAGGGAAAAGTTAAGAGCCTCCAAAGCAGCGACTTTAGACAACAACCAATTCTTCTGCATCATGAACAGGTTGCAGAGGTGGGATAAAGTGTTTGCCACCTCGTTGCACAATATCGCTTTACTTTCATCGCTAGTCCCAATAAACACAAGTGGACACTGGTGTTTCAACCATTGTTTCAATTGTTGATTTGTTAGTTCAAAACGAGCCCACAAACCCCATTTCCTGAATTGAGTGCCGAAATGAGAAAGGGCGCTAACCAATTGGGATCTGGCTTCCTTCAGTTGGCCCAGTTCTAAGTAGGCTTGTCCTGTAATGGTGCGTATCTTTCCGAGGTTGAAGCGCAGCTGCGACTGAGAAATAGGTCGTGACTCGTTATCTCCTCCAGCTCTTGATCTACTAAGCTGAGTAGCCTCCTCGAGGAGTTGAAGAGCCTGTGTGTTGTTTCCTATTTCGATGGCTGCAGCCCCAGACTCGATGAGAAATTTTATATGCTTCTCTTTCAGACCTGCAGCTGAACAATGATTGATAAGCTGCTGATACACCCCAGAGAGAATCAATGGACACTCGCAATTTCTGAAATCCACATTAGGAAAGTTCCTTTCAATTGACATACATGATTTACTTGCCTTTTTGATGGACTTTGATCGCTTTAATCTAGTTTTTTTCATTGGATTTTGTGTTTTATTATTCTTTTCTTCAATCAGCGGTGGTTTAGATATATCTTGTAGAGCCAACTTGCTGAAGGAAGAGGTGGCTATATTTTCTTTAACTGGAAATATCTTATTGGACATGAGTGCTTCTCGACTACCTCTTAGAGCAATACAAGTATCCTGTTCATTGACTACCTCTTCTTTTGATGTTACAAGTTCAACTTCAACTTCTTCTTCGTTTTCTTCCACCGTTCTACTTTGCTGACTGTTTGTCAAGCCAGACGTATCTGTAAATTCTCCACCTCCACAAGAGGCACACTTGTGAGCCTCTTTCTCCAGAAAATCCACTGCCCTCGCATGAAATTCCTTTTTTTGGTTCCCAGGAAGTAGCTCATATGTAATGTCTCGAAAAAGGGGTACTCTGAAATGAAGTAAACGGCAGAAAGAGTATTTTGGTAAGTGAATTGCTTCTTCTGGAGGCAAATCTGGTTTTATGTCACAGTAACAAGTGGGAGTACGTTCTTGGCTGACCAGTGTGTTGTGAATTGAGTGGACAGTGTAACTTACCTGCTCCATTTTCATGCTGGGGCGCCCGTAACACTCGATCATTCGCATCTCAAACAAGCGTTTTACGGCCCTTGCAGTCTGATGAGGCGTTGACTTAGGCATTAAGGCACTTAGCATGTTGCGTGGAAAAGAATGTCCCAGAACTGAGCCGCATTTCAACAGCAGCTGTTCGTATGGAGTAAGACAATCAAACGCTGTCATGATCATTGCCTCGACATTCTGTGGCAATAGTTTTTCATTTATATCAATGCCGGGGGTAATTAAATAAGCCTGAATACAATCTTCTTGGTCTTGGTCAAGTTCAAATAAAGAATGTACGATACTTTTTGTTAGAAGTGTGTTATCAGGGATAGCTAGATATATTAATTTAGTCTCGTCTTGTTTAGAGATTGACATCATTTCCAGACCCCCACTTTCTATCAAGGATAACAGAAAGCTTTTGACCCAGCCGGGATTACCTCCACTCTTGTTTTGAATTATTGATTCCAACTCCTTATCTATTGCTTGTACATTGAGCATTTGACATGCCAACGGGGCCATTAAACTGGGGAGTAGACCACTCAGGCGGGCTTTGACTATCCTGCCATTAGACAATGCATCGTCAGCAGGGGATCTTCTAGAAACTCGTCGGCCTGTGTACATAGTCATAGCGACTATTACAAAGTCACCTTCAATCACAGCCCTCATTAGATCCCACGAGTGTTGGTCCATATGATGCACATCATCGATTGCTATAATTAACTGATTGAAGCTTGAGCATATTAGCTTGGTGAACATCTTGAGGCTTTTTGCTTTTCTTATATCCAATGAATCGGACAGAAAGCTTCGGCTATGCATAAACTTGACTTGCATCACGTCATTCAAATAACACAAGCTCTCTCTTGAAACGTCATTACCCAATAACGAAATAATGCCTTCTTCTCTGTCTATAGCCGTTGAAAACTCTTTTAAACTCAATACTTTATTAAATATTTGTTGTATGGCAGCGTAGGGGGTAGATGAGTGAAAAGCGTTAAGCATTGCAACCACAGTTGGTATATCTTGCATTCTAGCTTCCGAGACCATCTCATCAAGTAGTCGAGACCGACCAATCTGTGATTCTCCTGTAATAAGGAGGCCAGAGTGTTTACGAGATGTGTTGTTTAGATCTCTAAGTAACTCACGGAACATTTCCATCTGTTCATTTCTACCCAACAGTGGGTAAATATCTTCCTCCCCAGAAGATTCAAGCGGCCTTATTTTATCCTCCGTATACTCGTATATTGGCCCCACAGTTCCTATGCCTTTGAGTTCCTTGGGTTCTTGAAGGATGAAGTTACTCGGAGGAAGTTTGGCATGTAAGAAAGTGGTCTGGTCACAAGTAACCTTGCCGGGGTATGCGCACATAATGCGGGCTGCCATATTTACAGTCGCACCGATAGCAGTGTATTCTCTTCGAAGTGGGTGACCCACCACTCCACAATACACCATCCCTGTTGTGACTCCTACCGACACGTACTGCCAACCTTCGAGTTCACTCACAGACTTGCGCACATTGTATGCACACTTTAAACCACTCTCACTCTCCGACTCGTGCTTGTAGCCTCGCAGGCCAAAGATAACCAAGGCCATCACATCCTTATCAAAGAGGGATACCTTATTCACACATCCCATAGCACTCCGAACCAAACGTAATATTGTGCAATAAGCTTCATCCACGTTTAAAACAAGCTGCTTAAAGGAAGACGCACAAGGAATTAGGTTAATAAACATGACGGTAACTTCTCTCATTTCGGTTAAGAACTCGAGGGGCTGATTAGCATCCACTTGTTGCACAATGGGTGGAATACAAAACGCCCTCAGTTGGGCGCCGAGCTGACGTTTCGCCGCATCCAAGACAGAAGGTCGAATGGGAGGTTTTCTGGCAATTCTATTGGGATCAATGTTTGCTGCACTCTCAGTCATGTCATCGGGTGATAGTTGATCAAAAGGCATATTACGCTTCTTCTCCTGCATGTCTAATAACATCCCAACGTTCCTGTTCTGCTGTACGACTTGCCTCTTACTCGCTCGAGGGTTATACAGCACACGAGTCACTTTGACATTGGACTCATCTTTATACATGTATTCGTAGTTGGAAGAATCACAATGACCGAAGGCAGACTCTGAGAGGACGACATCTCCGGAAACACAAGAATGTTCCGCACGCTTTACATCGTCTATAGGCGTTCCTATTGCGACATAATGCCTACTCAAATCATCCCCAATCACGGCGAACGTTATGTTTCCCGCGGAAATGGCTAGTTTCACCTTGAGGAAAACTTTGACATCGGTTTCGTAGCTCCCTAGCGTCTGCTGGATGAAAAGGGCGCAGCATAACACATCATGGACGACGTGGGAGATAATATCATCCCTCTTTACCCTCCAGATGGCAAGGAACGCGTCACCTGAGAATTTCAAGACGTCTCCGCCTCTAGAATAGATTACTTCCACCATGGACCCAATGTATCCGTTTAGTGTGGCCGTCAGCCGGTAGACACCTCCTTTACCAGAGTTATTATATATCTCGCAAAGAGCAGTATAGCCCGAGACATCAGCGAAAAGCAGAACGCCAACAAATCTACTAGTCATTTTCTTGCTGAAATCTTTAAAGCTGATGATTTCGTCCGGGACGAGCGTGGACAAAATCTGTGTTTGTTTGTTGGTCAAAATATAACTTCTCACCTGATCCGCGGGCACATCGTTTGGCAAGTAAGCTGTATCAAATAGGTCAGCTGTCCAATCAATGCTGTTTGTATTAGCTGGTTGTTCAACTTGGAGAGAATCGTTGAGTAAATTGGGGTAAAATTGGCGTTTCCATACTTCAAATTGTCCGGGCGTTGTTGTTTGTACTTTCATCACCCCGTGGTTGATGTTTTGAGGTATGGACTGCATGATGCCAATTAATGAAAACAGTATACTAACTTGAAAAACTCCTAGTTATCAATCCAGGCTTATATTAAATATTAATTAGATAATATTCCTCAACTCACCCATATTGAAAAACAACTTTTAAATTATTTATATACGTGGCAAATAAAAAGTGAGTAACTGCTAAGCAGACACAAACAACCCGTGCGCGCAAATAAGAATTTAAGTCTTGTTACAAAACAATGTTTAATATTTTAAGTATACCTCTTTGCCACCACTAGCACTGTATATTCTAATCGGCAAGGTTAACCTATTAATTTTCAATCATCTAACAATTTTAAGATTCGTTAAATTTGTTTACATAAATGAAAACTTTCCGTTTCAAAGTATAACGTACTTACTAACATTTAAACAAAATCAATGTAAGCTATTTGAATTAATATTAACACACTCCAAATATACATTGTGATCAATTCGAAACGAAAATATATTTAGCTACAATGACGTAATAGTTGATTTGTTATCCTTTTAGGTATACCAAGCAGTGGCGGCTCGTAGCTAAAATTAGTGGGGTTGCTGCTCCAAAAAATGTTTAGTCTTTGTTTTAAAATTGTGTAAAAGGAAAAAAAACATGTATAAAACAAAAATATATTCGGGAACTTGATAAAATCTTAACAAAGAAACCAAACTTCTTTACTTAATTTAACCTAAGTTTTTACAGTTCAAGCTTGATTTATTCATTTAAAAATGAAATACATTCTTCTTGTTTTCGTTTGCGCAAAAAGTTCAATAATTTCTCCATGATTTCTGGATGACAATTGAGGAAATTTTTCTTCATTGAAAGCGTATAACCTGAACGGGTAGTAAGACGTGGTGCTAAATATTATTATTATTCTACATTGAAAGTACTGCAAGCGCATTTAGTATTTCTGTTAAATAAAATAAACGAAAAAAAATTGAATCAAATAGAATAGCTGAAAGCAGAATAATAATCTAACTCTACACTCTTCTACATTTTATCACATTTAAGAATATGGTACACGGTTTTTAAGCACAACACACATTGAGTAAAAATAACTTCCTTCGACAATCACGACAGAGCCAGCACTGCGAGAGCAACAGTGCTCTCTTTACCCGGCAGTCCCGCATTCCTCCCCACCTCCCTCATATGTGCGCATGCGCACAACAGTCAAACACCACGCCACTGACATTGTGAAGCGCACAGTTCCAAACAAAGATTTTTGTATATTTATTTTCATAAACTTGGGGATGGCTACTGAAGTATTGACATTAAGCTTAAGGAAAATATATTGTAATACAAAAATAAATAAAGAATTCAAGAAAAAAGGACTCATTATATTAAATGTTATCGATAATATCAAGTGGAAATAGGGGGTGCTGCAGTTCCGCAGTGTCTATACACGAGCCGCCACTGGGACAAAGTGATCTTAATAGTTTATTGATATATATATATATATATATATATATTCATGTTGCACTCGTATTAATCACACAGCAGAAGCTAGATACCACTAGGTACAAACTGGTTGCCAGATATCGCCGTATGAGCCAATAATCCAAGGAGGTTATGTTGAAGCACAATACACTTTAATAACAATGTCCTACAAATTTGAAAAATACCAGTCACTCATTGGTTAAAATTCAAACAATATGGCAAATGGCTTGGAAATGTCGAAACGCGGCCAAGCCGGGGTTATAAGAAGGGCCAGACAGGAGTGAGCACTCCAAGTTATTTCATTGTTATTCGTGTCCCTCTACTGGCTAATTCTGTATTGTTGTTTGAATCAAATTGTATACTTGCTCGTCTTCAATAGTGAAGTACCAATAAATTCAACAAAGCCCAATAGGTGATTAATTGATTCAAATTAAATCTTATATAATAATCTTTTCAAAAGGCCAATTGTAGGCCTACTAAACGTAGATATTTTAATTTTCGGTAAAAAACAAACAAACCAAGTGACGATTTATTTTCTATTAATCAATAACGGCTGCAACAAATAACAATAATTTATTGTTAGTCGTCTTAAACTTTCAATTTCTATTATTGTAAATATTTAAAAAAAAATCAACCCCAAACCAGCCCTTGTCCCACAGGGTGTGTCAAGGTCATAGACCAACGAAAATAAGTGCGACTCTCATCTCATAAGTGATACAATACATGCATGCATTCAAATATATCAATATTGATATGGGGAGGTAATACATTATCGTACTATTAAATTACCTGTCTTGGAAATATAAATAGCAATACAAAAAGATGTGTCATTATTTATTTTAAAAAAAGCTGTATTTCTTTCACAAAAGTTCAATCAATCATGTGAAATCAATCAAAGCTAACCAATTTATCTGCCAATTTATCAATTAATAATAGCAAGAGCTATACTAGAGGTTATAAAATGAGTACTGGTAGCTAATAGTATTAACAGAATGATAGCTGTTAGTTTACCTTCATAAAACACCTAGTAACATACATGGGCACCCATAAATAGGTGATTAAGGGGGGTGGGGGGCTGAAGCCTTAGACCATGCGGCCACCGGAGCAGGTAAAACTACTTTATTTAAATATTATTTTTATGTTTAAAATTACGCTCGATACATACGTTGTTAGTCGTAAGTCAAAGTTCCGAAACGCCGTATATACGAATCCACTAAACTTGAATCCTAAAAATTCGAATAAGTTCAAATCACTGTAACTCAAATCCACGTAACTTGAATCCATGTAGCTGGAATCCATGTAACTCAAATTCGCGTAACTAGACCCCACGCAACTTGAATCCGTGTAACTGGAATCCATGTAACTCAAATCCACGTAACTTGAACCCACGCAACTTGAATCCGTGTAACTTGAATCCATGTAGCTAGAATCCATTTATCTCAAATCCACGTAACTTGAACCCACGCAACTTGAATCTGTGTAACTTGAATCCGTGTAACTGGAATCCATGTAATTCAAATCCACGTAACTTGAACCCACGCAACTTGAATCCGTGTAACTTGAATCCATATAGCTGGAATCCGTGTAACTGGAATCCATGTAATTCAAATCCACGTAACTTGAACCCACGCAACTTGAATCCGTGTAACTGGAATCCATGTAACTCGAATCCGCGTAACTCGAATCTATGTGACTAGAACTAGCGTAAGTCGAAGACCTATTGTATTATCATATGAGACCATCCTCCTTTAACTATGAACTTGTTGTACCTCACTGTGCAAAATATAACCCAAACTGTTTACTGGAGGGTACGGGTTAGCGCCTTGTGGAGCGTACGACCAATGACCCAATTTAACAGAAATTCGATTAACATTCTCTTCCTCGGGATAAATTATTCCCTTTCATTCATGTTCTCTGCGTGATCAGAAGGACGTAGTAGAGATTATTTAGTCTCTGCCACCATGTGCGCATACGCAGAGCGGGTGGAAAGGGAGGCGGGGGGTGGGGAGGGGTGTCTATCGCGCAGACTCCGAGACTTCGGAAGAGCCGGGGCAAGAGGGCGGGCTACAAATGGATCAGCTTTCCCTGTATCCGAGAACGCAACGAGTTCAGTTCGACGTAACCCTTGGTCCAAGGTGTTTCTCGAGGGGGGTTGGGTGTTAAGAAAGGAAGGGAATGTGACGTCATGGACGCCTCTCATCAATGTATCGGATCGAACTTTTCTGTCGAGCGTCACGGATCACTTACTGATAAACAATCGCCGATCCGGTTGGTTGATAGCGTGTGATGATGACGGCTCGCAAAGAGATTGGTCGAATTATTTGAAGCGGTGTGCATGCATGCATAGTTCAGAGACACGCCCCCTTTTTTTTCTCTTAAGGCTTGTCTGTCCCCCTTAAGGCGCGCATCTATTGAACGTCAGCGATAACGCGTCAACTGTCGAAATAAACTGAAAAAAACCCAACAACAAAAAACATTATCCACAAAAGCGGTTCGCGTTTCAATCACTGCTGGTTGGAGAAAGTCTTTCACGAAATAAACACAGCAATTTTTTTATGGTAAACAATTAATAAACACTCTACTTACTTTTATTGAAACTTTTTAAGAACAAGTTTGTTTAAAATGAATCGACAGACAACCAAGATACCTCCAATAATAAATCAACCATATTATTAAAATCTATTTTAAATTTCTTGAGCACGTTATGATTAATTAAACAAAACATTATTTCCTTCTCTCGCGCTCTCTCTCATCCACGGCGTGATTTATCCCCCCCGAACATTTCCAAAATGCCGGAGCTGTCCGAAGTGTGTTTGATGACCAGCAGTATCGTCTTATTCTCCACGCTGCTGTTAGTGTATGGTCATGAGCAGACTGTCTACCACAACCAGTTCGCGGTCCACATACGGACGGGCAGACGTTCGGCGGACGAGATCGGGAACAAGTACGGCTTCAGGAATCTCGGGCAGGTAAATATACATATTGTGTCTTGGGTAAATGTCGGGTATGTTAGGGATCAAAAACGTGTTTATGGTCACTTTTACTTATTAACTTTCAATCCTCGGTCCCGGCAAAGATTTATCTGATTACCAAACCCTTCCTTCACCTCTGACAAGACATCTTGTGAATGTGGGGAATGCCAGGCCTCCACCGTGGTTCGGATTCCACGTTAAACTGTAGGTCCTCCATGTCATCTCACAATCACCCTACCATTACACATTAGCGTAAGTGTGTATAACCCGAACGGGTAGTAAGACGCGGTGATAATAATAATAATAATAATACTTCTCAACTGTCCACCTTTCCCATAAGTCTATATTTTGGCAAGAAGTGGTATCAAAAAGGCTCCAAATCTGATAAAGCTATGTGTTTATAATAATAAAAAAACACAACCAAGCTCAACCTAACCTTCCAAATCTATGAAAATTAAATTACAATATATTTTTCCATCCAAAGTTGTCATGTATATATTCTGATAAGATACCTTTCAATTAATTAATTAGTTAACTAACCAATCGAAATATTTCAATGGCTGACTTTTTTTGTGTGTGTCTTGTGGCCTTAATGACATTGAAAGGTAAGTTTTTTTTTTGTAAAAAATAGTTTATCAAACGCGACCATAAACATTCTCTAAGATAAAATATATTAATTATATTTTAAACAATGGCACACCCAGCGAGCATTTGACTCCTTCCTCGCCCAAGAGAGCAATGCATTCTAATAGAAACTTAAATAATATGACCTAGAATCAAAATATTGAGCAATAAATGGTGGAATGTATAGGCCCAGTGTCTTTGAGTGTTATCAGAGTAAGTAGAGCTTGATAAATCTGAACCTGTGATAATATGCTCTTATCACTCAGTAGAACACTCAGTCAGGTATCAACAGAAATACATTCCCATGTGAGGAATCTAGAGCAGAGCTTATGTATGATCGGTCAAATGGGGACTGTGGGGGAGAACCTATCATAGGTACAGTTGTAACAAGCTCTGCTTACCCTGGTCAAATGGGGACAGAGTGGGGGAGAACATAACACAGGTACAGTTGTAACAAGCTCTGCTTACCCTGGTCAAATGGGGACAGAGTGGGGGAGAACATATCACAGGTACAGTTGTAACAAGCTCTGCTTACCCTGGTCAAATGGGGACAGAGTGGGGGAGAACATATCACAGGTACAGTTGTAACAAGCTCTGCTTACCCTGGTAAAATGGGGACAGAGTGGGGGAGAACATATCACAGGTACAGTTGTAACAAGTCCTGCTTACCCTGGTCAAATGGGGACAGAGTGGGTGAGAACATATCACAGGTACAGTTGTAACAAGCTCTGCTTACCCTGGTAAAATGGGGACAGAGTGGGAGAGAACATATCACAGGTACAGTTGTAATAAGCTCTGCTTACCCTGGTCAAATGGGGACAGAGTGGGTGAGAACATATCACAGGTACAGCTGTAACAAGCTCTGCTTACCCTGGTCAAATGGGGACAGAGTGGGGGAGAATATATCACAGATACAGTTGTGACAAGCTCTGCTTACCCTGGTCAAATGGGGACAGAGTGGGGGAGAACATATCACAGGTACAGTTGTAACAAGCTTTGCTTACCCTAGTCAAATGGGGACAGAGGGGTGAGAACAATTCACACAGTTACCCGCCTCAGTGTCCGTGTGCTCTAACGCGCTACTCTCGCACCAGACTATACTTCCGATGACGGGCAGATAGAGGTTTCAATATTGGTTGGGTGTACTGAGGGTGTTTTTTCCTAACCGGGTCTCCACTCTCCCTCCGAGTAAATTCGGGTACATTTAATTTTACCCTTCCTAATCCCTTTAACCAAAAACGTAATTAGTACATAAGACTACAACCCGGACGGGTAGTAAGACGCGGTACTAAAAGAAATATACTCTTTTAATACACAGGATAATATTATTAGCACACGACTTACAAACTATAATTAGTCCCTGAACTATGATCAAAGAATGACTGAGCAAGGGACGAATCCTGGATAACTCGGTGGTTAGTGTATTGGCGTACTATGCCAAAGGTCCCGGGCTCGAGTCCCGTGACTAGGTGTCAGATTTAAATCTATAGAATATAATACTGAGAACATTTTAGTATAATTAATAGAGTTGTAAAATGTTCTAAATGAGAACTTTTTTATTTTATTAAATTGATTTTTGTAAATGTGCAATAAAATTCGCAAATAAGAAAATATTACTATAATTTTTATTTCTAATCAAAGTTTATAGTACTTAGCGTATGAACACGTAAAATGAGATATAATAATAATAATAATAATAATAATAATGATATTTAGCACCACGTCTTACTACCCGTTCGGGTTATACGCTTTAAGTACTAATTACTCTAATGGATTAGGAATTGGGAGGGGTTTTAATTAGAGGAAGTGAACCCGCACTTGCGTGGAAGGAGAGTGAAAAACCATTTAGGAAAAACCACCCTCAGTTCACCCGACCGAGATTCGAACCTCGATCTACCCGTCCTCAGCAGTCGAGCTTAACACGACAAGCGCGTTAGCCAACTACGCCACTGAGGCGGGTAATATGAGATATAATAACGTTTCTGTAACATATGTTTATTCGTAAGAATATTTTGGAATAGCTTATAAGTTATAACTAATCACATACAGGTCATGTTTGATGTGTGTGCGCCTGTAAAGCATGCAACCCACCAAGCCTGTATCAACTTATCGCCTTATAGCACTATATATGTGGTATGAGATTTCTTCTCCTTGGTACTTAAGAGCACGTATACGATGTATTAGTTGCGAATATCACCGGCAGGGGCGGTGTAAGTTGTGTGTGCACTTTGAACGGACTTTCACGGTAAACTGGGGATTATTCCTGACGCAACACGTTTATAATTTATTCAACAAGGCCTATTCCTCCTTTCTCCGAGCGAATGATAGCGCATTTTATTTAATTTATCTTTCCCCATCCTGTGTACTAAGACTTAAAATTATAGTGAAGAATAGAGGAGGTTACATGAAGATAAGTTACATACCCTGTACTAATAACCAGATATTGTGTGGGTGATGTGAGGATAACATTAGAACAGACCTGAAAGAGATAGAATGTAATGAGGTGGACTGGATGAAACTAGCAGATATATATAGGGTGTAGTGAGGTGGACTGGATAGAACTAGCAGATATATAGGGTGTAGTGAGGGGGACTGGATAGAACTGGATCAAAATAGAGATAGGGTGTAGTGAGGTGGACTGGATGAAACTAGATCAAAATAGGGATAGAGTGTAATGAGGTGGACTGGATGAAACTAGATCAAAATAGGAATAGGGTGTAATGAGGTGGACTGGATAGAACTAGCGGATATATATGGGGTGTAGTGAGGTGGACTGGATAGAACTAGCAGATATATATAGGGTGTAGTGAGGTGGACTGGATAGAACTAGATCAAAATAGGAATAGAGTGTAATGAGGTGGACTGGTTCAAGATAGTGATAGGGTGTAATAAGGTGGACTGGATGAAACTAGATCAAAATAGGGATAGGGTGTAGTGAGGTGGACTGGATGGAACTAGATCAAAATAGGGATAGGGTGTAATGAGGTGGACTGGATGAAACTAGATCAAAATAGGGATAGGCTGTAATGAGGTGGACTGGATGAAACTAGATCAAAATAGGAATAGGGTGCAGTAAGGTGGACTGGATGAAACTAGATCAAAATAGGGATAGGGTGTAATGAGGTGGACTGGATGGAACCAGATCAAAATAAGGATAGGGTGTAATGAGGTGGACTGGATAGAACTAGATCAAAATAAAGATAGGGTGTAGTGAGGTGGACTGGATGAAACTAGATCAAAATAGGGATAGAGTGTAATGAGGTGGACTGGATGAAACTAGATCAAAATAGGAATAGGGTGTAATGAGGTGGACTGGTTCAAGATAGGGATAGGGTGTAATGAGGTGGACTGGTTCAAGATAGGGATAGGGTGTAATGAAGTGGACTACATTAATATTATATCAAAGATGATTTCAAATACCCCACAACCTGTTTCACTCTTCCCACCCCCTTCAGCCCCCGTTAGTGAGGCAAAGAAGAGAAAAATATCACATTTTGGTTTTTAATAATGTTATTTTATAATATTTATATGTAAGATTGGTATTTTACTCATTTTGAAAAGAAGAATTTACAAGTCTGAAAAAGGCTGGAAGATTTTGTTGTTGTTAATTTTTGAATGAGAAAATAATAAAAATGTGCCATTGGCTCCACTTTGCCCTACTATTCATCTAACATTTTGGTTAGTAATAATTTAAGCTACCTAAATAAATAATAATATAATAATATTTAGCACTGCGTCTTACTACCCGTTCGGGTTATACGCTTTAAGTACTAATTACTCTAATGGATTAGGACGCATTTGCGTGGAGGGAGAGTGGAAAACCATTTAGGAAAAACCGCCCCCAGTTCACCCAACCGAGATTCGAACCTCGATCTCCCCATCTTCAGCGGTCGAGCTCAACACGACAAGCGCGTTAGCCAACTACGCCACCGAGGCGGGTAATAATAAATAAATAAATAATTAAATCGTAACAAAACGATCAAATTGTTTCCTTGTCGAGTTATAAAGTGAATAAATGACACCAAGATGTTTTACGAGAGTCTTTAGATGTTACTAATAAGACTGTGACATTACAACACACGCAATTTAACTAGGACTGTATGTAATGTCCTATACATCCGATGTTGGAACATCCTGTATACAAGCCTATGTAAACAAACACATAACTACATTTGTAGACTAATTTACTATACAATATTAGGTTAAAGGATGAGGTTTAACATTTTACCGAATATTTCGTCTCATCTTTAACTAAAAATGACTAAAATCAGAATATTTAATCTCATCTTTATAAGTAAAAATGACTAAAATCTTATTAGACTTTCAAATCAAATTCTTCCTCTTGGGAGAGTATATATTTAAAAAAAAACACCTCTTGACGTTAAAAGCGTATTTTGGTTTAAAATAAGGCAGAGCAAAATGTAAGCCGTCTGTTGTATTATGTTCTTTAGTCTCTGGTAATTGGTTTCGATGGATGTTCACTGACGTTAAACTTGTTAATTCTTCGGTAAACTTTGAATCAAGTTTTAATGAATTCACTTAATTATCATGTCGTTAAGTAATCTTAGTTAGTTGACACTTGAGTTGAAGTTTTACCGGGGGGTGGGAGGCGGCGCCTTCCTAGACGTGAGAAATGACGAAATTGGCGCGAAAATATCGTGAATTTAGATAGAAGGAGAGATAGCCCCAAAACGCCTACAAGGGCGAGGGTTGGAGGGGGGGAGGGGGGCACGGGGGTGGGGGGTTTAAAGAGAGGGCTGCAAATTAACTATAGGGAAGTAGCGCTGTTTTGAGTTGAGAATTCACGATAAAGGAAAGTTTTATTACATTTTGGTTAGACCAATTTTTTTTAAGACAGTAAAAGATGTTAGACATTAATTTCACCATGGAATAAAATTTATGTTTGTGCTCGTGGAAAAAAAAATTAACAATCTATACATAAGGTGGATAGTAAAAAAAAATAATGGTAAGTCACTATGATACATAAACTTTCCCACGCATTGTAGAATAGATTTGAACAAAAATTTTCTCAGTAAACTACCCTTAAGTAAGTTTTCATCAGAAAAACAAACACATCATTTTGTTATTATTATTATTATTATTAGCACCGTGCCTTACTACCCGTTCGGGTCATACGCACTTACGCTAATGTGTAATGGTAGGGTGATTGTGAGATGAAATGGAGGACCTACAGTTTAACGTGGAATCCGAACCACGGTGGAGGCCTGGCATTCCTCACATTCACAAGATGTCTTGTCAGAGGTGAAGGAAGGGTTTGGTAATCAGATAAATCTGTGCCGGGACCGAGGATTGAACCCCGGCCGCCAGCACAGAAGTC
>CABFVX010005956.1:0-44824 GCA_902151425.1 Timema shepardi
GCCAATCAGAGAGCAGGAGGCGTGGTCACGTGATCAATTTCCACCTATAAGGGGGCTGTACCAGGTCACCGCTACCACTACTTATGCACGACAAATATTCGTAATTTAAAACAAATATTTTTTCCATACTTTCGTGAGTCATATAAAAAATTGAATAAACCTGGACGAATAACGCACTTGTGGACACGGCTTAAGAGGTATCTAAGTGTAAAAAAAATGTATAATCTAGCTGTTTTTTATTTTATTTCTAAAATTTGAACTTTCATTTTGTTTTTTTGTAGTAATTTTCTAACTTTCACAGGGGGGTCAACTAACTCTTTGATTAACCCCCCCCCCTCCCCGTTTTCTTAATCTAAACATGGGCTGAACTACAATTTCAAAATTTGTTAGACTCGATGTACCCTTAGACTGTTAAGACTGTGGCAAACGATTAAATTGGCTACAATTTAAAAAACCTAGTAAGTAAAATGCCATAAAATGTTGTTAGCTTGATGTACCCTTCGACTATGTTATATGATAAGATTACAAAGTTTAAAAACCTAGCAAGAAGCACGCCATCAAAGTTTGCTAGGCTTGAAGAACCCCAAATCTATGCCATATGATTAGACCGCAGTATAAATAAGCTTAGTGAGAAGTACGCCATCAAATCTTCTTGAGCTCGATGTATCCCTATACTGTGGCGTACGACTAGACTACAATTTAAAAATAACTAGTGAAAAGTACGCCATCAACATTGTTGGACTCAATGGACCCTTAGACTAGACCACAGTCTAAAAAAAGCCTAGTGAGAAGCACGCCATCAAAGTTTGTTGAACCTTTATGTACCTATAGACTATGGCATACGATCATACCCTAGTTTAATTAAAACGTAGTGCGAAGCACGTCATAAAAGCTTGTTGAGCTCTATGTACCTCTATAATATGTAATATGACAAGTTTAAAAAGCCTAGTGAGAAGCACGCCATCAAAGTTTGTTGAACTCTATGTAACTTAGAGTCTAGGCTATGGCATACGACTATACCACAGTTTAAAAAAAAACTTAGTGAGAAGCACGCCATCAAATCTTGTTGAACTTTATGTATCTCTAGACTATGGCATACGGCTATATCTATACCACAGTTTAAAAATAAGCCTAGTGAGAATCACGCTATCAAAGTTTGTTGGACTCAGTGTACCCCTGCAGACGAATGTACTGGGGTTATGGCCATGCCATGCGTGCGCTTACATTTAGGAAGTCATCTTCAAAATTGCTTTCCTCTCTGTGAACTCACGCCTCCCAATCTCGTTCCGCAATTATTCCCTTCTCCTTCCTACTCTTTTATCGTCCTTCTTCTCTCTCTCTTTTATCTCTTTCTTCTCTTCCAGGCCAGCTGCCACGGCGAACACAGCTAGTAGTAATCTAGGTAATTTGCCTGTTTTTCAAAAACGAAACCTTCTCTTTTCAGAGTTGGAAAAATGTAGCTTCTGTTTGCTACTACTTTGAAAGATGGCAGAAGCTTCAAGCGGAGATAACTAACCTTCACGTTAACATATTAAGTGGTGGATTTTTTTTAAGCTCGTATTCCTGTATTTTATTTTATTATGAAGTTTGTCGTAAAATGGAAATATGAGTTCATAAATGTAAAAATCTAGTAAATGCCAGTGAAAAGTAAATACTCTATGTATTGTCATTTTTATTTAATTAAAGAAAAATATTAACACAGATTAACATTTAATATTTCAAGATAAGTTTGTTTTATGTGGAAAGTTACTATATCTACTTTCACGTATTCATACGTCAAGTAATATGATCTGTAGCTACCATTTTTGATAGATTTTGTCATAAATAACCCTAATAAAATAGTAAGTAGAATATTATCAATGTCGACCACAAAATGTTTGTATTTTTAAAAATGTGTTCCAAATGTTAATTCGTAATACAATTCTGGCATAGTTATCCCATTTATAAAAAAAACTTATTTATAAGGCCTTTTTAGTGCCATGTTGCCATTTATAATATATCTTGAAACAATTTATGCAAAATAAAATAAGGAAAAATAACTTTTCTTAAGAGTTTGGAATAATCTTACCTTTACGCATTATAAAAAGAAATGACAACTAATATATTTTAAAGAAAATATTAAGAATATTGAGGTTTTTAAGAAAATATTTCATCTTTGTAATATCCTTTTACCCGCTATGGTGGCAACATGTTCTAAGGCGCTACTCTCGTTATATACTAGACTGCTGAAGATGGGTAGATCGAGGTTCAATCCCGGTTGGGTGTAATGAGGGTGGCTTTCACTAACTGGTTTTCCAATCTCCATCCAAGCAACTGTGGCTACACTTCTTTTAAACTCAACCTCTCTAATACATATAATTAGTACATAGGCGTATAGCCCAAATGGGTGGTAATACTTGACGCTAAGATAATCGTGTTATTTTAAAAACCAAGATCGTACCATGTTAACAAACAATAATATGCTCCTCGGTCCCGGCAAAGATTTATCTGATTACCAAACCCCTCCTTCACCTCTGACAAGACATCTTGTGAATGTGAGGAATGCCAGGCCTCCACCGTGGTTCGGATTCCACGTTAAACTGTAGGTCCTCCATTTCATCTCACAATCACACTACCATTACACATTAGCGTAAATGTGTATAGCCCGAACGGGTAGTAAGACGCGGTGCTTATAATAATAATAATAATAATATGCTATGCTAATGTGTTAAAAATCAGTGGCGTGGAATATACCCAGGCCAATCACATCTTGTTTAGACCAAATTGTTCAACTATATTTAGGAAATTTAAATTTTTCAAAAAATTAGTCATTTCTACATTACCCTAAAATTAGTTCAAATTTGTAAAAATGAAAAATTATTCTTATTTATCATGACAAAATATTCCCATACACCCATTTTGAACTCAATATTCTACACAAATTTCGCAAAAATTTAAATTTTCTATAATTTGTCCAAAGTAAGCTACCCGTAAGTTAATTTATTTTTCGAAAAATAAACAAAGATTATTAGTGATAATGTAAAATGTTTCCCCCGATACCAATTTTGAAGAAAATCGTTTAAGCTATTTTCCAAAATATGTAAATTTTACAAAAAGCAGACATTAGTAAACTGTGATTAAACTATTTAAAAAATATACACAAATATTATTTTGACATTAAAACTTAACAGATAGGTACTTATTTTAACCAAATCACCAGAGCCAATTTTTTAAATATTCAATTAAAAAAGTTATCAATAAAAGATAAAAGTACCGATATACAGCTCAATTTGTCATGTAAAACATTTCCCAGATATACATTTTAAACCAAATCTTTAGAGCCGTTTACGAAAAATTACAGGTATACAGACTTTTTTGGGTTAGGACACACATAAAATGTAAAGATTCTTCATAATCTTGAGGCCTAAAATGTTCACAATTACAATACTTTCTCTTGATGTGAGAAAGTAAAATCACTGAAGTACGCCTGGAAAAGATTTAAACCTTGACTCCTGCATCACCGGAAAACCATTCTAAACAAGACTGAAGCATCCTAAATCATGCGATTCGCACGGGTGGGCCCACGAACTAAATGTTAAACTCACACATTCTTATTTTAAAATTTCTTGGACATTGAGTTTCGAATTCTGGTTCGGTGTTTTTTCAGAGATGATTTTCCACTCTTCCTACATCCAAATGCTGGTAGATTTACCATAAATTCTAGGCCTACCTTACTCGTCCTTACTCAATTAGTGTAGTTTTATTATCATATCCTGGACGGGCGGGGAGTTGGATATAAAAGATAAAACAAAAACCAAATGAAGCCCAGCTTAGAATTTATAAATAAAAGTAATTAATATTCATTTGTATTGATATTGTTTGAAAAATAACTATTATTGCAAACTCTTCCACTCTTCTTGATCTATCTTTAGAGAGATACAGAGCTTTACAAGTCCAAGCTGTCTCCCCCGGAAAGATCCACCCTTGGGGTTTTCAAAGTCTTAAAATATTGATTAACAGGCAATAAAAGCAGTGAAAGGGGGGATATATGTGTGAGGGGGAGGGGAAGTAGGGGTTGAAATAAGGGGGTTGGCTAGGGGGTGTAGGGAGAGCTTCCCAATCTGCTATTATGTCACCCCACTAGTGATTATGTGTATTACGAGTAATCCGCGCTGGGGACTTCATACCTCATTAAACTTACCCCCGGAACCCCTCTTTACCACCCCTTGGGTCTTCTATCTCTTTGTGTGTATTGTGTGTGTGTGCAGTCCTCAGGGTTGCACAGGGGGATGTGGCGTGGCACATGATATTAAAACTGTGGAAGGAGAGGGTGGTTTTGAAAGTACAGAGTTTGAATTTTAACAAAGATTATTCTACATTTAGAATTATCATTAAAATTTGATTGAAAAATAAGATTCAACTTTAGGTTCTAAATATTAATACGATAGCAATTGTCCTAGTTATTTAATGAGCATCTCCTATTTCAACTCACAAAAATCCACTGAAACAAATAGGCAGAACGTTTGAGGTAGTTTTTATAAGATATTTAATATTACTAATATTTAAATTTTTCTGAAAGTATTTCACCCAAATAATTAAAAATGTGAGATTATTTTGTATTATTCTTTATATTAAGCTTAGACCTATGTATTTTATTGTAATGCTTATAGATGGGCAAATTCAAGGAATCTGTTAGTAGTAACTTTTTTTAAGTGGTCGAATACATGTATAAATCAAATTGTGTTTATTTGCGAATGTGTGTTGAATAGTGAATGTTTGTAAATTCTCTATACGCGTTAGGTCATTTGTGGTTCAATGTTGAGTGAAACCTCTTAGATCATAGTTGACCAAGGATAAGTGTGGATTGGTTGGGTGAATGGGATGGGGAGATGGGGGTTGCGGGGATGGGGTAGTGAACTCAGTAAATATGATTTTATTACTGAAATCACTCGAATAAAGTTTTTTACATCACCCGCAGCCCCGATTTACTTTTATTAATAAAAAAACAGGAAGCCATCTAAGAGAACAATGCAAAGAAAATGAGGGTGTTATTTCTATGCTGAAAGGAAGATAGATTTTTTTGTTTAGCTACAATTAGGAAACGGAACAAAAAAAAAGAAGCCCATTGCTTCCCCAAAGTGAAATGGAGAGGAGTGTCTAGCATCGCCCCCGCTGCTTAGTCTAGAGGGTTCTGAATGCTACTGTTGAATAGGAGGTAGCAGTTTGGCCCAATTTACTTCTCGAATTACTTAATTGTACGGTTATTGGCAATTACACCCGTGGTAAAAAAAAAAAAGTACCCTCCCATTGGATGGGGCAGTTCGGTGACCTCTTGACCTCTCTCGAAGTCTGAGGTCTTTCATGCTATGCGATTGTCTCTTCATTCAAGGGACCCGGTCCTAAGCCACCCCCCTTTTGAAGGGTGGAGGATGATAAACACAGTCGACCCAGAATGTTCTCACACCACTTGGCAGTGATAAAATACAGAGTGGCGTCAAATTAAACAAGAATGCTCTTTTAAAACTAAATTCAGCACAGAAAAATTTAATCAAAGAAGTGACCAGATTGATAAAGTCTACTTTGGAGTGGAAAAAACATTAGAAGGATTAAAGGCATGGATAGGATAGTGGACTCTGAATAAGTAGGTCCAGATTCAACTTTAAATGGGCACACTGAGAACTGTTTCCTTCTCACAGAATGGTTTGAGAAAGTTCGGAAGTTTCTTTAAAACTCACCTGCACTTCAATATACTTTTCTATGGTTTAATAGTCTACGCCAATTATTGATGTGGTTGGCCCTAGATCGTATTAATAAAGAATAACATGTGTTTAACAATCATAGCATAAACAAAATCATAGGAATAGGAAATACAACTTAATTAAAACAGATCATTGGAATGATTATTTGTAAGTGTGTACACATACTAATTTTGTGACGGGATTTTATATCGCCTACTTAAAACATATTAAACCATCTGAAAATAATAATGGAATGTCAAGGCTACATCAATCTGTTGCTCGGGTTGAGGAAAGACTAGCCAGTATTAATGTAACGTTATCCAGGTATTGCCCGAATTCACCGATCAGACAGCCTTTTCGTGGAGGCTCTTTCCATGTCCCGATTAGACAAGTGGCTGATGAAAGGGAATATGATGGGGTGAAGCCAATGAAAATCTTAAACCAACTTAAACCTAGTTAAGCCTGATGAGCATGGGAATTATTCCCCTTTTGAGAAATATCCACCAGTACCGGTCAGGAATCGAATCAGAAACCTCTAGTTCAGCAGCCAGGTGTTCTGACCACTATACCACGAGGCAGTTTGGCTATCTGATTATAGTGGACAAGCCTCTCGTATCCTATCAGTTAAGACTCAACCTGAGGACCCTAGTAAAGGATCCACCCTCACCAAGTCACCGAACACCTTCAAAAAAGGACAATTCTTCCGACTATCTAGCGTCTTGGCGCTATATACCAGGGATGTTTACATGGATATTATCAGATTTTGTGGATTACTGGCTCAAGGAACTGCTCATTTTACTCGACTTCTCGGCTAATTTATGTTATATAGACGTGAGAATCACACTTCATTAGGTAACTTTATATTTTGTATAGTTAGATAAGACACAAAGAATTACACTGTCCCCTATTTTTAAAGTAAGAATCATACTCAGGCTAAAATTCGGGTAAGTAAACTTTATTGCCGGTCTAAGTCACAGGATATGTAGTAAATCCAAGCGTAAGCTCAAATATTTTGTGATGTTTATGCAAATATACGGCTTTTATAAATACTATTTTATAGACTTTTATCTCATTTTTATGACATCAGTAACGTTTTTTTAATAGCATCCACGAATTCATCAATTAACGAAAATTATATATATAATGCTTCTATTTGAAAATTGTAAAATTAATAATTTTAACCCTCGAAGGTTTTTATTACTCTAAAAAAAATCAAAATTGCTTTGGTAGAACTTTAGAAATTACTGTCTAAAGAAATTATAAGTTTCTAAAATTGAGGCTTTCTCTACAATATTTTAGAAATTTGATATTTGTTGCCATATTATTGGTGTGTAAGCTTCCATTCAAAAAAATTATCATGTAGAACCCCGGAAAACGTTGTCAAAAGGAATCGTTTCACATTTTTAATATATATATATATATATATACGACTGTATATAAATAATTGCGTTCCTCCTTTTACATACATACATACATACATATATAAATACATACATACATACATGCAGACATATATACATACATGCATACACACACACACACTATATATTCATTCATACATACATACATACATACATACATACATACATACATACATACATACATACATACATACATACATACATACATATCATACACACATATATGCAAACATACAACTAATCATGCCGTTCCCTTACGAGGCAGACATGAAACTGTACATATAGCTCAAAAACAACTCCGTACTTAATAGATTCTCACTAACTATCATACCTTCACACTCTCCTATTCTAACATACTCCCTTCGCTTCAACAACATCCATATATTCCATTCACGGTAGGAATTACTCTCTGAAAGGTCTTTTTTACTACCAATATCCTTCTATATAGTAGATTTATGGTAGGGAAAAAGGCCTTTAAGAAGTCGATTCCTACGGTGAATGAAATATACACTGAGTCATACATTCTCTTTTATTCTTAAAACTCTTAATGTTTCTCTTTTTCACACATTCGTCTACAACACTCAGCCACATTTTACCCTTTCCTTTTGATCCACACACTCTACCTTCATATATTTACTTCGTCACTAGTCACTTTTAAAATACTAAAAATAAATTTAAAATGATTAAAATTTGATGTTCTGGTAAGGGAAAAAATATTGAAAATATTTCAAAAACACCTTGAATGGTTTTGTGCGTAAGAATTTTGAAAAATTATAAAATAAATAAAATCTTTTTCATAATTGTGGTCTAAAAGGATTTTTTGAAGGTCAAAAATATGTTTTTGCAAGGCCATCTTGCATTATAGGGAGACTACAGGTGAGTCGCAAAGTTGCGTAATCGGGTGAGGTCTGCGAGCATCTAAATAAAGTCCGTGGCGCGAATCGCACTCCGATGACAATGCTAGCGGTCGTGATTAATTTGCGTCGGTCGTCGCGGCGGCTCTGTGAACAAGTGAATAGCGTGACTCGCGCACGCCGCCGGCTGGATGCTGAGGAGGAACAATACGCGGGCTTTGCACTCACCGGTCATAAATAATACTTTACTACCAGAATTTGTTTTAGTTACGAAGGATCAACAATTTCTCTAACATACGTTACGAAAGAAAGAACCCTAGCATGAAGTAGGCTAATCCACAGACTGGAAGCTGTTTTTCTTTACACGTGGATTTTAGTACTTTTTGAATACATTTTTTGGAATTTTTAATTTTAATAAAGCATAAAATAAAACTATTATTATTTTAATTTAATACAATCTAATTATTCATCCCTTTTGTTACCGTATTAAAGTCATTAATTTTTTTATCTTGTGAATTTCTTATTATATAACATTTAACATTCTAAAACTATCTTATTCCATATTCATACCGTGATAACTTATCAGAAGCATCGGTTGATTAGGTTTACTAAACATTAATTCCGCATTGCATTCTCTTTCTTTGTAAAAGAAAATACATATCATGATTTATATTAATTAATGATGAATAAAAATGTTATTAGTCCAGTTGGCTACTCAAATAGTTCCTCTGGGCACGCCAAATAATCCATCCGAACATTATCGACATTTTGTTCGCCAATCCTGAACTACCAGGGCCTTTAAGCTTTGTGTATAATAAAACGGAACCGTCATATTAATTAATAAGCCCAACGTTATATATGAAACGTATTTAAATTATTGCACGTAACACCAACGTATTTAATAACTCCCTCTAGCTATGAAAAAAACAAATGGATCATTTTATGGGGTCTATATTTTTAGAGTAACTTTGAATAAGGTATACCTGCATTATTGTGGATAGGTTATGAGAAAACATGAGTGATATCTTACAGTTTAGAAACCATCTTTTGTACAATCAGTTAAGATTCGAACCCCAGCCACACCATCACCAGCAATCAAGTAAATTATGATCTCCACATCTTAGGCAGTTTTGAACAATAGTGTCGGTAATAATGTTGTTAATATACGTTACTTATGAAATGATTTTTCAACTGTATGTTTGGAAGTTGTTTAAAACGAAAATTAAATAATTATATTAATATAATATACAATTTAGTTACAAGAGTAATGATAAAATATTGTTAGTAAATTATATAAAAATCAATAAAATATTAATTAAATTATATCATATGTATACGAGTGTATTTGTGTGTATCTCATTCTTAATAAATGATGTATCTATACAATGTATGTTCAATTTTTGAAAAAGAAATATGACACAGCTTTTTAAAACTAAATTAATATTTTATGAAAGACATTCCGCAAACTTTTTTCATTGATATTCAAGGTAGTTTTCACTCCAAATCATGTTTAATTAATGCAAAAATAAAAATTTGCCTTTTCCTCTGTCCCGCCTTTTACCCTTTGGCATAGCTCAAAAAATAAAATAGAAGAATTTGATTATAAAATGCCCCTGGTCAAAGTTTTTTTTTCTTAATACAAACTTTTAATAGAGTTTCTTTCTTTCGTTGCCCGGGGAGATTATTTTCAACTTCACGCGTTCGTTTCGCTTTTATACTTTACGTTTCCTTTCTTACTCTTTCTTTCCCTCATACTCTCTCTCTCTCTCTCTCTCGCTATATTCATTAAATGATTTATTCTTTTCCTTTTTAGTTTTCACCATTTAAATTAGATCTATATACAGTCAATTTTCATTGGAAGAGACTTATGTGAAAGTTAGCAAAGTTGATAGATCTAGTCTAGCGCATTCATTCATCAGGTCTATAATCTACAGTTGCCAATTTTGTAAATTATATCAGAATAATTAAATGTTATCAATTTTGGCTACCAACAAGCTTTTATATTCTTAAAAGCCCTTCTATGAAGATTGGACTGTAGATATGTGCATTTTGTTTTGAAATTAACAAAAAGAATACCTCTCATACTAATATAACGTTAATACTAATCACTATTCAAAGCCAATGAAATAATTCTACGAAATCAAAGCTATTTGATAACTATATAAATTATTGTTTCATAAAATTTGAGTTCAAATATTATTATTATTATTATTATTATTATTATTATTATTATTATTATTATTATAAAGAGAGGCTTGAGAAATTTCAGTATTTGCTAATTACAAATACATTATTTTTTTGTTATTTTATGGGCAGGGATATGATCAGTCAAAAGTGATATTTTCAATCATGCTTTAATGTTTAAACATAAAAAATTATACATTTAATAATTCTTTTGAAGTTTTACCAGATAATAGTAAATTATAATAAAAGTTATTTTGGTTTAATGTGAGCATATAAATTGCAACATATTACTCGAGCCATTACGGGAACCAACTAACACAATCGATTTCGTGGCCTACTGTATATCCCCGTAATGTATTAGCAAATGAAATTAGGTCGGCACGCAATGTATTTAAAGTTCTTGTAGTGATCGTATATTGGACGCGTTGTGTTGGTTAAATGAATAAAATATTATATATTTAAGTTACTGTTTGTTATATTGATTTGCTTCTGGCATTTCTCTCCGTAAACGTCACGCGTCTCGGATAGTGTGCGAGTGGCCGCCAACAGATTTATTGTAAGTTTAGAGAGCCATTTCTTTACTCCGTCATAAAGAACCAATTTATAAGTTATGTAATTTAACTTATATTAATTACTACACCTGGCCTTTCATTATAACAATTAGACCCACGGCAATTACCTTAGCATCTAACGCTTTATAAAACATGACTCCCGAAAGTTTACACGAGAGCGTGATAAACATAAGAGTGACAAATTATATTGGTTCTAAATGTGCAGGATGGTTTTTCTTACTATCTGGCTAGCAGCTTATTGACTTTGTAAAACACTCGTTACAACCTACAGGGTTTACTAACATACATCTTATTTTCTATAAATTGTTGATACAAAATGCAAAAAAAACACATCTCTATATTATAACCCAAGTTATTACAATTAATAACTATTTATACAAATTAAGTTAGTAAAAATACCAAACTATGATTAGTAATGATAGCAAAAATATAGTACACACCACTGCGAATGTGTATGGTTTTTGTTTTAAGAAGGAAAATTAGTGACTTATGTTGAACGAGGATCAAGTTTTGTAAAGTATTTAATGATATTTAACATAACATTTTTTTTGTAAAATTATTTGGCTAGTATGGACAAAAACTTCACACAAATTCAATAATTTAAGACATGTGATTAAACTAAAATTATTGGAAAAACCTATTTACAAAATTGTTAGATTTATGTCTTCAAATAACTTATCACTTAATGAAAAAATCATTTTAAACCATAATAAGCCAGCAACTTTTCTTTTTATATTAAGGAAAGTTGGTTGTTAGGCGTCATGTAGGCTATATTTGACACTCTTAATACGTAGATATATATTTATTTATAGCATTCACATAATTCAAATTTAATTTACTTACCAAGATGTACGTACCATAATCACAAAAAGTCCATTATCTGAAATAGATAAATCAGAATAAATACAAATTTAAAGAATAATATGGATAAAATTGAACATTATCTAATGTTGGTTATTCAACTTCTACTAAATAATATTTTGTAACATAACATCATGTTTATTAATTTTTAATATCATAATTAAAATGAATAAACCCGAAAATGACAAATATAATACAGCTATGTATTCAACTATGATAGTATTTCATTCATTAATTATTTCAAATTGTATTTAATGTGTAATCTGTCGTGTGGGATTTAATATTATCCAACTACATGATGATTCAAAATATTATGTCAATATTTAAGGAGCGTATTGTAATCACACCATCACACCCTAAACCTTAAACTAGAATGAACCGATGTAAGGGCGTACAGAATTAGATGTGTAATAGTGGGGGACGCCGTCTAAAGGAGTTACCTTGCTCAGGGAATGTCGGTATTCACGATCACTGACCCCGCGACCACCGGCTATCATAGGACCTATAGAAGTGGATGGTAACACAGGTACACTCACTGCCAGGGACTAGTAAATTGAATACATACTCAGACCTTCTGTGAACTTTGATATATTAGTATATTGTGGTAGTGTAATTATATTATGGAATATGGATCATTAGATGGTCGCAATTAAAAACAGTAAACTGAAACATAACGTAATAATAAAATGCAGTGGACAAAACAATGGAATTAACCCTTTTACAAACTAAACAGTGGTTCAAATACATAAATAATTATATGATGTGCCGTTTCCATGACGACAAAATGGTAATAGTTTATGTAAGAATATAAATGTAAATTTGTTGTTTAAATCAGATTCAGAATAATTACAAGTAAATAATCAATAATTATCTGTAAATGTTTGACATTTAGATATATTCAATGTATTTATAAAACAAGTTATGAGATATTTATGGAAATTCATCTGCAGTAAAGATGTATTCAGAACGGGTTCCTTTTTGTTCACGTATAGAAAGTTTGTTAAATACGGGGTGATTAGCCCTTTATATATATATATAATATACACTTTTCAGCAATGGAGAAATGTTCACCAAGAGTAGTTATTTTATCTTGTCGTTTAGATTCTGTCGTAATGGTTGAAGATAAGCAAAATAAAAATGCTTGTCGAAATTGTAGCTTGTGTCGATAATACCTTGGTAGGTTCACAAAAGACGCACTTGGGACTTTCCAAATAATATGCCTTCCTCCAATATTAATATTTCCTGCCATAGTTTCAAGGATGTAACCGGAATTTATATGAATTATCACTCCCCGAGTTATTTAAATTCACCACTCTTTAAAACAAAATTTGTGGAATTCCTCGTAGCATTGTGGGATTGTCTTCTCCAATCAAAACAGTTATAAACATAATATTCATTAACTAACCTATTAATTTAGACTTGTAAATTCTGAAAATGTATTTAAGTATCTTAAACATAACAAACAATATTACAATATGTATACATTAATCGAACGATAGAGATCGTAAATAAAAATTAAATGTCAACAGAACTGACCCAACACAATGATAATTAGATTAGTTGAGGTTTCATTTATGTTGAAACAACTTTATGAATGCACCGGAAATTACAAGACCTTATCATACAAAACTTCCTGACACAACGCTCGAACCAGTTTAGTAAAAGTAATTACGTAAATATATATCAATATTAAACCTTAAAATACAAAACATTTAAACCCATAGTCATTATTATTATTATTATTATCACATTGGAAGATAAAAATCCTTAAAGTAAATAAAGAGATTATAAATAGTTTCTTATGTCAGACGAGCAACTCATGCTCCTCTTGGCGGCATTTTGATGGAACAAACTGTCTTGTGTAGCCAGTTTTTTTTTGTTGCAAATTTTAGCTACTAATTTACGATCTGTATTGTCTAGGTGACCAGTATTAGAGGGTCGACAGGGGTCTGAGGACTCATGTTTGTTACATTATAAAATCACCCAGGAACCACTCTATAATAGGAATCCTTCTATAGGCTCCTTAAGCTTGAACCTAATCTTTTTAATCAACCGGTATATTGAATTTAGTGATGTTATTTATGTCATGTTGTATAATAAAGGTTTGTCAAGGGGTATACATACATTAATTTTAATACAGATACTAATATCGAAGCCAAATACCTCCCTAGGAAACTTTTTGGACATAATTTCAAGGAAGTATATGTCATCAAATAGAATAGTGCATTTTCATATCATATTCGCAATAATATGCACGTAGAAAAGGTGTCAGACTCTTATTGTCAGTGATAGAGATATATAAGAGTTCGAATCACAGCCAAGCGTACTGAGGTTGTTTTTCCTAAGTAATTGTCCCCCACTCCAACCAAACAAGTTCAGGTAGATTAGATGAGTAGTAAGACGCGGAGAAAAAGAAAACTTATAAGGGCTCTTTTATGCACGTGGTTGCGGTTGTTTGGCCACCGCGTTGCCTAACTGCAATGAGTTAAATGAGTCAATTTAAGGCCTAATTTAAAAAAAGCCTTTGTAGCATGTCAATCAGTTAAATTGGACATCTACAATTAAAAAATTCTATAATTCATTAATTTATGCAAGAAATAAACTATACTAGCATATTTAATTGAGTATTATATAAGGGGCTGCGTCCCAGCACACCATATGGCCATTTACTGTATCTCTGCATTGAAGGAAGGACTCAAGGTTCGCCACGATGACTATGAAGGTGGAGGCGTCGGATAAACCACCCATTTAGACGGGATGACAGTTTTACAGTAACCGCCTATGAAGTCAAAGGTGTGGGATTCACCGCAGCTATGGATGGAACCACAGACTTCGATGTTTTAAGTATTCTACAATAATCGACGAGTCCTTATGACTTAGATAATTTTGTTTATAAAGATTAGTTATATCTGATTGCACCCCTTTAGTTTTTTATATTGTCGGAGACGATTTTCTTTTTGATAGTAGGTCTAGTTGACCATTAATCATTTTAAAGTCTTGTTGACTTGCTAACTCAAGTTTTAATTTATATTGTATTAAATGTTGTGTCCTTTAGAAGGCGGGACGAGTCCCTTTAATACTTGTTTTTCAAATATTGTAATTACGTACAGAAGTCTCTGTTGATATATATATACGCCTCCGACGTAGATAGGTTATAATGTCTTAATAAGGAACATATAATATTCCACTAGTTCCTTTAATATATTTTTAAATCAGAATTTGTCATGACGCCTTGTACAGCGTGAGCATCAGCTCAGTTTATGGATGGCTAGCCCCAGGTTGTCTGTTTTTTTTTATCTTATTACAATTCAGTTGATAGATACCAGTGTTTTAGGTTGGTCAAGTAATAACATTTCACGTGCAGTATTAGCTACAGTGCGCAACCCAGGGAACTGCACTAGAGTCATAGTGGGGTCCGCGCAAATAATACTCTTTCACATCTTACCTTTCAATCGATCTCTATTTTTTGTGCTGTTCTTAATGCTCATGCCTTTAGACTTTCATGTACTATTGAATGCCCTGGCAGTACCAAAGGGGAATGTGACCATCCATAGTACTTTTGATGACACCTGTTTTCTTAGCCATCTACTGCTGTTATTAACTGCTGGTTGTCCTAAGTTTATTAATGGATAATATTTTGAAGGCTCCATCAAGCACAGCCTGGTTTAAAGTTACATGTATACCTTGTCATATATTTTTCTGTTAGTAATTATTGAATTGTTCTACTTTATAGAATTTACTTCTACCTGTGGCCTGGCGACTACGCAGCCCGAGTAGCTACAGTCTGATTGGATCAAAACCCTTAATCATTTCATCTACATTATTGTAAATTATTGCTCTCTTAACTATTGTTTTTTTCTATCAGTAAATCTATTTGTTTTGTTTTTGTTTCTCAATCTATGTTCATTTCAATTATATAATGTATGTAACCAATTGTTACACCTTAAAACAATGTATCTAATAACTTTGTGTAATTTGTAAGTAGGCCCACTGTAGATTTATTTGTTTGGAATGGTATGCCTCTGAAATAAAAAAAAACTTTTTTAAATTTGAAGTTAAACCCAGATTATTAAAACTTTAATGTTTATAATCTTATAATAAATAATTAGTCTTTCAAATTGAATCACCTATTAATAGCCACGCTCAGTATGCTTTGTATGTGTAAATATTATTCTCGCCTGATCAACATTAATAAATAAATCATCAAAATTATTAGGTCATGTCTAGTCTTTGGACGCCTAGAAATTCGAATTTGTTGGCAAACTTTATCTTGTATAACGACCAACAAACAGTATATGGATAGGAACTATAACTTAAATTTAAGCAAATAATCTATATGACTTAACCAAATACTGATAAATTGCCTTAAACCAACATTATAATCTAGATGAATATAATGCATAAACACTATTCATCTGGCAATAAGGGAGATGGCTTGTTAATGGAAATATATCTAAAGACAATGCTTACAAACGCATCGGTCAATTCACTTAATGAAAAAACGCATCAAGAAGAAATCTGTTTCTAAAAGTTAAAATCATAGAATAAATAAATAAAATATTGTGTATGATGAGGGTACACTTCAAATATGATCCATTCTAAAGAAAATGTGTGTCAGCCAAAAGATATAACGACGAGGGAGCTTAATCTGCTGAAGAAAGTTGCTAGTTTTGGTGGTGTAGGTCAGCAGTTTGTCGTCGTTGGCCCAACAGCCCGAGACTAACGCCCTTTGTTGCCACACCCGGATCAGGATGAAGAACCATATATATAAAAAACCTTGCCTCCTTACAACGGGGTGGTATCAATTCCCCCACCGCAAGACACTACGCAAAGACCACATTCTCCTTCAATATATACTCGATTATAAAGACCGTCAACCATAACCTATTGTTAACTTGCCATCGAGAGTTTTATGCCGTATAAGCTCAGGGAAGAATTGTATCGCTTGTATCTGCGCATCGTCGAGGTGTATGGATTGCGGAAAGTTGAGTGATTTGTTTTTTACTGACCTTTTTTAGGCGTTTTTCTTTTCTCTCCACAGAATAAGTTGTAATACTTTATCTAAAATGAAGGGATTTTTTTTAACATTAAACGCTGTGACATTATGAGTAGAGGTATTTGGATAAAGTATATATCCGTTGTGTGTGTTATAATGGAGATTAATACTGTACGTATTATTTAATGACAGATCTAAAAAAATTAGGCTATAAATAACGTCAAAGAGAGATTTGTTGTATTGTTACAGTGGAGTAAAGCGTATTAATACCTATTAAACAAAAAAAAAGAAGATGGGATCAAAAAGTAACACGACATTCCCTTGATTAATTTTCAGTAAGATGGAAAAACGCCCATTGTACAGAAATTATTAAGACACTATTTAATATAAACTATTAAATATTAAAATTAAGCTGAACATTTCATGATTTTACCCAAATTTTATTTACCTTCAGTGTTGTCATTATTTTCTTACTACCATATTCCCACTTTTCCAAGAAGCTTAAATTGAAGATAAGATTCATAAAACCTAGGGTGACCTGGTGGTCTAGGGTTAAAGTGTCGAACTTGTGTGCTGGGGGTCCGGGGTTCAATCCTCGGTCCCGGCACAAATTTATCTGATTACCAAACCCTTCCTTCACCTCTGACAAGCCATCTTGTGAATGTGGGGAATGCCAGGCCTCCACCGTGGTTTGGATCACACGTCGAATTGCGAGTCTTCCATTTCATCTCCCAATCAGCCTAAAGTTACATATTAGCGTAAGTGCGTACAACCCGAACGGGTAGTAAGACGTGGTGCTAATAATAATAATAATAATAATAATAATAAAATTTACTTTTTCATCAAACCAACTAGTGTGAAATTATGTATCTTATGTTTGAAAAAAAAGGATGATTTAAGATTGATGGGAAAATAAATAAATCTTCGGTCACTTCACAACGCTTATTTAAGGGGTAATAGTATATTTTTCAACAAGCGTGCTTAATTCTTCAGTTCACTTTTGCGTATATTTAAAGACCTACCATTTTAAGACTTTAATTAAATGTTCCAAATTAACCAATAATAAAAAAATCTAAATTTTGCAAAATTACCTGTGTTTTCCGGTTGTGTGGCAACCCTGATCATGTATTATGATATTGAAGGTATGTATTTACAGTATTAAAAATCGTCAGCTCCTTTGATTAGTTGGTTTATTTTAGGCATATTTACCTTCTTTTACACCATAGAGCAAGTTCCTTTCTCATTAAACCTTTCCAAACAAAAGGAGGAAGAAAAAAAGGAATTAAAATAAATGTTGATTCACAGTTTATAATCGAATAAAAGAAATCATTCTATAAACTCACTATCATTTAAGGCAAATTTTAACGCTTTTATATCATCAATTACCAATTTACAGAAGTTCTTTGCATATGAAGACCTTCCTTTAGCAGATGAAAACGAGTTGTTATAGATTTTTTTAAGCACTCATACACACAACCATTTGTTTTTTTAGCTGTCATTTTTGATGTTGCGAATTGGACTAATGAAACAATTATATTATTGACTTTAGTAAATTAGGACTACATAGCATAGAGGTTTTTATATATTTTAAAAGGTTCTTTATTTAGTAGAAAATCTCTGAAACAAAAATTAATTTAAATAAAAACAATAGGATAAGGAAGGCCAGGTTTCCATTTTATTATTATAAAGGTTTGCCACGATATATAAAAATATAAGAAGATATAAAATTCTAATTAGAGTTAGATTAATATAGGAATACATATTTTGGTCTTTAACCAAAATTTGCTAAAAACCATATTCAGAATGTTATACTTCAAGTCATGTGATCTGCAGCTGTCACTTTTGATAAAAAATGTCAACACCTATAAAATTATATAAATAATATTTTGATTGCAAAAAAAAAAGTTTGTTATTTCTTAATATTTCTAAATGAAAGAATCCCACTATAAGGGAGTTTCAGTTAAGAATACACAAACAGATTTTTTAAAATCGTAAATAAAGTGTTGTGGGAATTTAATTACATGCTGGTCGAAATATGAAACAATATTGTGTTTAGGAAATTATTGTCACGCACGAAACAAATTTCTTGGTTAAATTTGAGGACACTGAACATTTACATTTTCACTTATTTATCAAATCTATAAGGGACAAAAGGTGTACTTTTTGAGTAAATGAATTATATTAATAAGATATGGTTTTGTTATGCAGTGATATTTTATTTACTAGATAAAGTAAACTAAAATGTAGTTTTTTCCTAGACTCCCAATTTTCTATAAATTAATAGATTTTATACATTGTATAAAATTGTGATTTAAAGTCAAGTATTCCAGATTTTCAGTCAAGATTTAAAAAATTGTGGTTCTATAGAATCGCAAATCTTCCAAATACGATAGGATTTAATAATTTAATAGTCCCTTTACTACTATTAACCTTTTTTACGAAAGACAACTAGATCCAGATATTAAAATAATGCCAGCTTCAGGAGTCAGAAAATATTTCTATTTACTTTTCACATCACGTTTTATTATCCATCCAGACTATCAGCATTTAATCGCACTTATGGAGTAAGGCTGAGGAAGATATAATTTTAGATGAACTGTAGGTCTACAAGCATATACTTTGAGGGAGAGTGGTACCTAATCTAGGATAAATACGCCCTCAGTGCACCCGCTTGGGATTCCAATCCCAACCACCCCATCAACAGAAAAACAGACTGGAATATTTGAACTTTTAATCCACGTGCATAGTGATGCGAGTCAGATTATAAGAATACTTACTATATACAATTAGTATTGATTTATATTGTATGACTCACAAATGTGTATTTATATAAAGCACACACATAAAAGGTTAACCCAGATGTTAGTGAAACGTAAAAATAAATCATAAAATAAATATAAAGGTTTTTATTTAAGGTAAGAAAATGTTGTTCTACTCGTGTGGCTAATGGTGAGGGGGGATCTTTTGAGACCGAGATTTGCACTGACCTGTGAATTACGTCAACACAGGATAACAAACACTTCAGGCTGAAAGTGTGGTTTCAACAGGGAGAGCGGGGTCAGCCAAGACATTGCAGCCACTTATCGATCTTTGTCACAACATCACGTGACTCGAGTTCAGCCAATACCGAGTTTCCGTGGCAAAGATGGAGGAGTTTTTTTTACTAATGCAGGTAAAATCACGAGGAAAAAACTGTCAATGCAAATTTAAAAAATATATTGTAATAACTAATAGTTCATTTTTAAAAACTAATTATATCACGATCTACTAATGACGTACGATCTAACATAACTTAGGGACAGCAAAATTACGCACCCAAACAAAGCGATATAATTTTTTTTAAATCCCTCCGTTATCAAACATTTGATGAATCTTGAATATACCTCTTTGAGAACTGTTAGGAATGGGATAAATAGTGTTAGTGATCAAATTAATATAAAACGCATAGGTTCACAGGTGTATAAAGACGTCAGTATTGTCTTGTCTGGTTTTACAAGGCAGGTTAGTAGAGGGGTTTGTAGTTCGAGTGATTTGATGTGAATTTTCTGGTATGGTTACACGCTCCTCCACACAAACGCAGGTATATTTTCTCCAACTCTTCATTCCTCATACGTACTACATAAGAGGAAATATGCTCATAGCTCAGATGGGTAGTAAGATGTGAAGCACTGGAGGGGTGGGGGTCATTAGGGGGGCGCAGTATCTAAAGTAACGAATAGAACACTGAGACCGTTAAGACAAATGTAAAAACAATATGGAGGCTACTTTAGCAAGAGAGTGTACACTTAGTACATATACTAATTTTAAATGAGCCTAATATGGACTCTTAGGCTAATCAGAGAAAACATCCATAACGCTACTTTATCACCTGCTTCAACTATCTTTATATCAATATGTTTAGTCCGTGGTCTAAGGCCTACCTCTTACACAGACTGGATGACCAATGACAGGAGATTGGGGTTCGAACCCCTACTTGGTGTAACAAGGGTGGTTTTTCTTAAATGTTTGGCCAAATCTCCCTCCAAGGAGGTGTGGGTGTACGTCCTCTAAAAAATATTACCTTCATTCCTACCCTATTAGGGTGAATGTGAAAATTGATTTGGCAGATGGTAATACGCGGTACAAAATAAAATAAGAACAATCATGCCGTTCTATGTAAAAATACTGTTTCAGCTCTTGACAACAAACATGCAGCTTTCATTTAGTAGAATCTCTTATAATAGCTCTTAGAATATCTCTTAGCTGTTTACTAATAAATTAACAAAACACATCTATGTTTATTTATTTATTTGTGGTATTTAACCTGCCCTTTATGAACCGACTGATTATTTCAGAACACGAGAATTTCTATGAACGAGAACGAGAGGGCCTAACTATTTTATCGGGAAACATATTTTCACATACCTTTCAGGATTCTTTTATATGCCAAAATTGACATAGGACTGATGACTTTACTTTCCCTCCGAAGGAAGTTGTGCTACGGATGTTTATCGCTCAAGAAAAATCCGTCGAACTTAGCTGGGCTGACACCCACGAACATTGGGTTCTGAGGCGAGTATTTTAGCCCAAGACCACAAAGGAAGAGAAAAATCACATATAAAATACATAACAATGGTGAGAATAGTATAGTTATTTTAAAGTACTGCAATAGCATTCCACCAAAGATCAGCTAGGAAATCAAGGTATGTCAAAACCATAACCAAATGTAAGTGGGACGTATCAGACCCAATTTGTTATTGAAAGATTAAGGTACGTTAACCATCCCCCCTACCGTAATAATTAGAGCCGCTGGCATACACCCTTCAGTACTATTTTAACAACCATGCGTCAAATGGGCAAACAGCTCGCGTTGTCAATTTTTTTTTAAATAAACTAAGTTAATGCGCCTTTTCAGTATTGGGGTAGTGAGTACCCAAAAGAATATATTTTAAACAGTGAATGCGTTTTGTGATCATTGAATAGAAAGGATATAGAAATAAAATAGCTGTCTTAAATTAGTCAAGAACATTTGACGAGTTATGCCAAAGTAAAATTAGTTTTAATCTTTTGAAAGGTTAAACATCAATTCATATTATATTTTATACAAACGTGAAAATGTGCATCCCTCAACGCCGAAGCCTTCAAAATCCAGATTGTGCGCTAAATAATAAGAATTAAATTAGTTGTTCAATAGGAATCATTTTGATACTGAAACTTTATTTCGAGTCCCCAAAGCCTTTGACGCGGGAAAAGCAAAATATATTGCGGGACGATTCCACAAAATTTGGGTAGGATGTGGAGGACAATTAGATACCAGTATTTCCCATGCATATGAAACGCGTAACCAATTGACCAACATCTCTTAAAATGTATCACATAAGAACCCCTAACTTAGAAAATAAATGTGAAGCTTAGAATTCGCGTGTAGGAAGAGGCAGGTAATTGGAGAGAGAGAAGTCGACTCAGGCCCGCGTGTTTCCATAGTTCCGTGATTCCGCGCAGCTTCTTATCGAGTGCCTGCCAGAACATGAGGGCCTCCACTCTGTAGAACAAGGTACAGTCTGGGCAACAAAGTACTCCTGACGCAATGTCATTATGCGAAACCCTTAAGATCATGCATCGACTTGATAAAAGAGTAAATTATTTTCAAGGCTCTGCTCTGAATCCCACATCGATGGTCGCATGGTTTAATGCGTCACTCTCGTGCTAAACTTGATTGTTGATGACAAGGGGGTGGGGTTCAAATACTAGTCGGGTTTACTGTAAATAATTTTCCCTAAATTATTTCCCACTCTAAGTCCACGCGAATGCAGATACATTTCCTTTTAAATTATATATTCATCATTCCTATTTTATTAGAGTAATTAATGTACGCGTGTAGCTCGAATGATCACTAAGACATAATGGGGGGAGGGGGGGATAGTATAAGTACATGATATACAGGTCATATAAAAATGAACACAATAATTAATTCTCACCCGCCTCGTTGGCGTAGTTGGCTAACGCGCTTGTCGTGTTGAGCTCGACCGCTGAGGACGGGGAGATCGAGGTTCCAATCTCAGTCGGGTGAACTGGGGGTGGTATTTCCTAAATGGTTTTCCACTCTCCCTCCACGCAAATGCGGGTTCACTTCCTCTAATTCAACCTTCCCAATTCCTAGTCCATTAGAGTAATTAGTACTTAAGGCGTATAACCCGAACGGGTAGTATGACGCGGTGCTAAAAAAAAATTAATTCTCTCGTACTAAACAAGACGAAAATTTAAAATAGCAAGCGTCGTTTTATGTTAAGTTTATGAAATACGACACCGTCAAATAGGGTAAACATATACACCATTGCATCGAGTAAAGGCACAACATGCACAGTGAAAATATGTTTTATTTTTAAACGAAATTGCTGTTCATAATTTTATTAGGTGCTCAAAATGGTCACCGTGAGTTTTTAGACAAGCTGTGATGAGTCGCATTATGCTATCCTGGACACGACGAAGCACGCTGGCTTCAACGCAAGTTTGGAAGCAACTTGCGATCTCGCTAAAAGATCGTCAATATAATATCATATTGACAATGAAGCATCAGACGACGTGCCTTGAGTAAGATTTTCAGCCTGTAAGGAATAGTGCTTTCAATATCGTATATATTCTGTATATTCGGCTCCTTGTAGGACTAACTACTTTTCAGGGTAGTTCCTATAGGTGTACTCTATTATCTTATTATCACACTAAACTTTACATTTGTATAACATTTGTATTCGATTCAACTTCATAATAATATCAAATAAATGGTACCCCACCCAGAATTCCCCACACCTTTATCTATACTTATAGCTCGTAAGATAGTTTGTGAAACAAAATAATAGGCATTGTTAAAGAAATATAATGGGAATGAAAGAAGAAAGACTTTCACCTGTTACAGAAAAATATTATTTATTCTGTGCTTTTTCCACTGCCGATTTCCCAACGATCTATTTAAAAAAATATATTTGTTCATAAATAAAATAACATTGATTTTTTTAAATTTGGTTCAAATAAAAGTGTTTTATCATTATTATTATTATTATTATTATTATTACAACTTTGCAATGTTGATTTATTTTGTATCTAAAATAATTTTGGAGATATGATAAAAAAAAATTGGAAAATATGCTTATGTAAATTACCCTAAAAGTAGTTTTTATGGGAAAATGGGATGCTCTCCATTTGGTTTGTAATGTTTAAAAGTTCTTAGATACGAGTTTTAATCAAAATTGTTACAAGCAAATCGAGTTTTTCTCTTTTTGCTCTTAAGTGAACCCCCCTTATTCTAGGGTTAAATATATAATTCAGAAAATCCCTCTAGTTAAACTTGTGAAACACAGCTCTAATACTAATGATAGGCAGACAAACTACACTGCAAAAAACTCTTTTTCTGTTTCTGAGGGCCAAAAAACGTCGACATTCATCAAATTCTCAAAATCTCGATTATGTTTTTTGACGATCACAATACTTTTTCCATCCGAGGGGTGTTTATTATGGACATCCCGATCGTTTAGCTGTTATAAGTAATTATTTAAACAAACACTTTATTATTTTTATCGTAATCTTGCTTCAAAAAAATGTATTTTGAATTTTTGTGAACGACCAATCATTTGGAAAATGCATTTTTCTCATTTTTTATTTTGTTGAATGGTTCACAAAACATCATATTTTTTGTAAAGTTTATGATTCGTTTCATAAAACATGAAGTAGATTTTTTGTTTAGAAAAAGTTATTTTATTCTGATTAAAAATAATTTTCAGAGCAATTTTCAAAACTATTAAAGCACATTAATACAATTTAATATATTCCATTGGATAACGTTTAAATACTTTATCTCTGACTTTTAAATAATAAGATACATAATATAAATTGTCTAAATTTTCAAGGGTTAGCTTAGTTTTTTTTATAGTATCTTACTTATAGGTAACACCGTTACACCCCACTCTGTTACCTTTTATTTACGGCCATGAATAAGATAAAAGGGTGCGGGGGTAAGCTATGGAACAAGTGACAAGGAAAATTATTAGCAATATTTAAAAGCAAAAATATGAACGGTTTATTCAAAACAATAACATTAGAGCAGAAAACCTTACAGGGTCTCATTAATCAAACTGAGATATGTTGAAAACCAAACAAATAGATAATAACTTGATATCTTTAAATTGCGCAGATAATTTAAGAGAGCGTTATTAACTTGTAATATATCCAAAATTCAAATGGATCAATCTTGAAGAGAAAGAACAACCCGTAACGTTGAATTTAGTACAATAAATAAAAAATTATAATATCCATCAGGATAATACATAAGGACTAAATAAAGTCCTAATGGGCACCTTCAAAATGTTACCAAAGTGTCTTTTTCATACCTAAGAATAAAGACTTAAAAATTATTATTATTATTATTATTAGCACCGCGTCTTACTACCCGTTCGGGTTATACGCACTTATGCTAATGTGTAATGGTAGGGTGATCGTGAGATGAAATGGAGGACCTACAGTTTAACGTGGGATCCGAACCACGGTGGAGGCCTGGCATTCCCCACATTCCCAAGATGTCTTGTCAAAGGTGAAGGAGGGGTTTGGTAATCAGATAAATCTGTGCCGGGACCGAGGATTGAACCCCGGCCGCCAGCACAGAAGTCTGACACCCTACCCCTAGACCACCAGGTCACCAAAGACTTCAAAAACTTTACATGTTAACTTTCTATCAGAAACTTTAAATTACGTGAGAGTTTGGCTAACATACTTTAGTCAAACTCCCCCGGGACTATCAAATCCTGACACAATATTAGGAAATGAAAACAATAACCCTACTAGTAAGTAATAATGAAAATATCATATTAGAAGCACACCATAGAAAAAGATTAGAATATATACTAAAAGTTAATTAATTTCATAATTAATCAAATTGATCAGAAAATTACTCTACTCTAAGAAACGCTACCTTAATGTTTACAAAATAGTTACTACTATCCACAATTTCAAAACAATTTACATTTAACTCGTTCAACTCCAAGTCAATTAACAATTGTGGCTATCTAAAAGATTTAACACTCGAAAAGACTCTAGTGCCCAAGTGGCGACAGACAAAATATAGAGCCTCATTTCAAATTTAATGATCAGGTAAAAATTAATAGATTTAGATAATAGAAAAATTACAACATCTAACATGGCTGACACAAGAGTTAAAATTAAATCAGAGCCCAATAAATAAATTGGCATGGTTAAGATTCTGATGAAGATATAATATAAATGTTTTATCCTGACATTTTCTAGGTCCAGGACAATGTTCCTTGGTCAAGCGTTGAAATCAAATAGTCATTTTAGCATACACGCATATCACAATATTTAGTGGGTTTCGTCGCAATAGAATCAAGGTGGGAGAGTTGAAAACACGGTCGGTGACGTCAATACGGCCAACTCGAAGCTTTATATGATCACGTAGACCATTTGTTGCCATGGCTCCATCCGACTTCTAAACCATATCTTCAATCACCTGATGTTTTGAAAGTAGTTAATCTCTCTACCATCAGAGGGCAGGTGAATAGGTGAATAGTAATTCTCTAGTAGTGTCCAATACTGGCCGGCCCATTACGTGTTAGTTGAACAGGCCGGAGTGGACTTCTTCTTGTTGGAACATCGAAGCCCACTCGGCCCACTCGTCAATTTAGGATGAGAGGTGTAGGCCAGTCTTGGTGGTTGCTAGTTTCAGAAGATTCAATCGGTAAATACACGAACAGTTTTATTATGTTGAAATTGATTATGTAGAGAGAATATTATTGTTCAGAATTGTTTTATTATGTCGTACCAATCTACGTGAACTACAATAGAGAAGTTTACAATTGTAAGGATTCTATTAGTGTCGGTATAATTGGAGCGGGTAGTATGAATTACAGAGAGTTATGCGTAAATGTCAGAATGGGGTGGGTTCTATTATAACATAATGTAATGTAATGTTACAACACTATTTCAAACACATTTCCGTAGAGAATTTTTCATATTTTCTCCAAAATATATTAATATATATTCTAAAATGACACACTCGCTTTGAAATGAACCCCTTGGACCGTAAGTAATACAGCCAAAGAAATAAATGGTTTTCTTTTTCAATCAATAAACCCTAATGCTAATATATTTTTTGAAATAATATTATATTAAAAACGATATTATCGCTTTCCCTCTTTGATCATACGCTTAAATATGTGGAATGGAACATTTTTAGTTGTGGAAAACTTAACATTAATTTAACTTTAATGTTTTCGGGAAAAAGGATCATTTTTTTTAAAAAACTGCTTGATATTTAAACGAAAAATTTCTAACAAGATAGCCCAAGTTTAATTTCTCCTAATACCGTTAACACCAGACACAATCTAAGATGAGTTACACTCGAAGATGAGTTACACTAAAGCAATAACGAGGATTGCAGTTCTTTTCTCTCACTCAAGTATTGACTACAGCGCTTGGTGATTGAATCTGTCACTAACGTTGCGTCTATTGTGGACAAGATATGTTAGTACCTCAATATTATTATCAAAACCTCTACAAATACATCACCTTCCCATGGGATTTAACTATATCAAAAACTTTAATCTCTAATGGCCATTATGTTTTTGTTATTTTGCCCCCCACGAACCCCAAATTGTCCCCTTACACACTATTTAAGGACTTTAAGTATACATATATGTAATAGATCCTACATTCCTTCTCCCACAACCCAGCCCCTTCCCCTGATTAATAGGCCACAAGCCACCAGCGCGGATCATGTATCGTACCATTTTACGATTGAAAGTTTACCTACACTATAACTTAGACTGCATCCGGTGGTAATGAAAAGGAATTTGTTTACGATAATCACTGAAAACTTTGGCTTAAGATAAAGTCAAGTATCAATGTGTTCAATCTTTCGGAGTGAGATAAATATATAAACAAAACGCTATATGGAAGCTGACCAAGGAGGGACCATAAGATGACTATTCTAAATAAACTTTCTCTGGAAGGGGACTAAGAAGCGACAGTCAGATAACTATTCTAAACAAGATTTTCTCTTGAAGAAGGCAAAGGAGGGACCATGAGATAACTATTATCAACAAGACTTTCTTCATAAGGGGGCTAAGAAGCGACAGTGAGATAACTATTCTAAACAAGACTTACTCTGGAAGAAAGCTAAGGAGGGACCATGTGATAGCTATTCTAAACAAGACTTTCTCTTGAAGGAGGCTAGGAAGGATGAACGAGAGAAATATCCTGAACGATTCTTTCTCTGGAAGGTGGCTAGTGAGGAACCACGAAATAAATATTGATACAAAACTTTCTCTAAAAACTGACCAAGAAGAAGCTGTTATTATAAACCTAGCCAAGAATAAGCGATTTAAATACGGGTATAATTTAGGTTGTATTTAATCTTCGGGTATGAGTTAGATTACTAGATTAAACCCCGTATCGGTGAACATACGGATTAAATGTAAGCTTGTGTAGTTTGGTATACCATTGATGGAAAGGCAAGGAGTCAAATCCCAGCCAAATGTACTGATGGTACTTTTTCATAAACTATTTATCACTCGACTTCCTCGCAAATGCGATTACATTTTTCGTAGTTCTTAACATTTACTTTATTATTGTAATTTAATGTGAAAAACCTGCATACTATTATTATTTGTTCTGTCTTATGCCAGGTCCATTCCTTTTTTCAGTGAACTTAGACCACCAATGCATCCTGTCCTTTGCCTCCTCCTTCAGCTCCCAGAATTTTCTTATTTCCTTCAAGTCAGTCAATATTTAAATCCTCCTTCTTCCTAAGCTCTTCTTTCCCTCAACCTTTCCTTCTATGACGTCGTGCATAAGACAATTCCTCCTACAGATGTGTTCACTCCAATTTGCTTTTTACCAAAGAATCACATCCAAAATTGTTCTATTCTCACCCACTCTTCTTAAGACTTCTTCATCTGTCACCTTGTCTGTCCATCTGATCTTTTCAAGTCTTCTCCAGAACCTATTTCAAAGATTTCTAAGTATTTCTTTTCCATCTTACTAAGAGTCCAAGTTCCTGCTCTACAGAGCACGATGCTCCATTTCATTAGTTTCTTCATTAGTTCCAAACTCAACTTGCTGGTCAGCAGTGACCTCTTCTTGTTGAAAGCGTCCTTGGCCATGGAAATCCTCGAGTAGTAAAATGTGATGGAAAAAGAAATATTTATAGAGTTCTAATTAAATTCAAAGAATTTTAAGAAAACTATCTTGAAGTGGCTCGTTTTTCTTTTCTTCTTGACTCGGTTCTTCTTGTTCTCAACACGGCTGAGAAAAACTGCCAACGTAATTAAGATTTCAAGAGAAATGTTTCAAGGCTGTCTATTGTTAACAACGCCATCTATTTTAAAGAATGAAAGCTTGAATTACAGCAATCATAAGACAAATTGATGTGGAATTTGGTAGGACAGAATTAGAAGATCAAAGTTATTCACAAAATATTGAAATAAAATATATTTGTAATGTCCTTCCTACCGTGTTATTACATTGCTTTCATTGATGTTTGCATAAGAAAGTAATGGTTGTACTTATAGGTTATTTACAAACCATGAAAACTTAATGTTTGACTAACCCGCCCCCCTGCCCCCCTTTCCCCTTCACCACCGAACAAACCAACAAACACAGATGAGTAACACTTACGGAATAAATGAGTTTGTTCTTTTATACATCACGACTTAGTGTAGTGATGGATAGTAAGGAAGATGAAAAAAGTGCGTCGACATTCGCCTGTGAGGAGAGTAGAAAGCCCACGATAGCAATAATAATGTGGAGAATCGTTCAATCTTAACCTACCACAGTCGGAAATACAGTTCAACCAGTGCATTTTTCAAACATTTTCAAATTAAAATCTGATGTTGAAACAGTTGGCACAGACCATCCTACGTGTACTTTAGTGACAAGTTTTTGTTGGAGAATGTACACAGCCCCGTCTCTGAGCGAGATAGAGAGAGAGAAAGAGAGAGTCGAGTGATAGAGGAGAAGCTGAGAGGGTTACGTTGGTAGAGATGATAAGAGGGGAGAGGGGGACTTGGGGTTGGGTGAAGAGCCGTCTTCCCTCGAGAGAAACTTCATCTTCAGCCTCCCTTCACCGGCTAGCTCTTTCTATTTCTGCTCTGGTTCAGCAAGATAGGCGGGTTTTTCAACCTACGAAAGAAGAAGAAGGGTTTGGAAAGAAAAGGAAAGGGAGGAGGGGGTGAGAGGAATAGACGGTTGGGAAGAGTGGTGGGGCATGGGGCGTATGGTGTAAGAGGGTGCAATACCAGAGAGAGAAAAATAAAATACACCCCCCCACCTTTTCCCCTCCCATTTTCAAAAGACTCCAAAATTACTTTCTGGATAAGCTGGATTAGGCTTACATCGCAAAAGGAGACGGATTAGGAAGGAGGTCGCTTGTTTCATTCGTCGCCCCTGCAGCCACCATTCGCGGGGGGTCCATGACAGGGAATACAGGGTTGGAACGTTGTCAATGGACTGCAGGAGATACAATCCTGTAGTAGACATAAGAGTTTACAGAAACATACTTGTATGTTAAATAAATCTGAGATTATGAAAGAAAATTTTTTGGTTTGGAATGAAAATATTGCAAAATTCACAAGTGTAGGAAGTATTTCTAGATATTTTAATACATTTAATTTTTCGGTATGGTTAACCAAATATTACACTAAAGAGTGTTGCATAGATTGGTGTAAAAAAATGTTTGAAGGCTACTTATGTATTGTAGGCTAGTAATATGTTTGTAGGAAATTACTTTAGAAAATACAAATATATTTTTCTTTTATCAAGAGTGATACAATTTTTATCTATTATTAGAATTATTTCATATATATTGATACTATAATTCAAAAGTTACAGTTGTATTTCATTTCACTAGACGTATAAATGTATGGCAATTGTTCTAGCAACTTTCTTACTAATTTAAATATTTGGAACGCCAAAAGCATATCTCACTCATTTAAAATGTATGTTAATAATTAGTAGTACAGCGCACAGCACATACTTTCTCAAGCCTTCACATTAAATTGGAACCATGTGCTTATAACGCAGAAAATTGGAGGTACCTTCCATGTCCTCATGTAGAAAAAACTATTTACAATATCGTCACCCGAGAATGCAAGTGTTCTATGTCCAATTTTTCACTTTTGTGTAAAAAGAGCATTGAAGTTTGACCTTGTGTATAAAACCAATGTTACTAGAAGACAACTCGAGCTTGTATCTTCTTAAGTAATTATTTAATAGTCTCAATTTCACCGCAGGTGGCTCATATGCATTCTAAATAAACGTATACACCAAATATCTCAAATTTAACCATTTTGGAGATAGAACACTTGCATTCTCGGGTGACGATATATATATATATGTGTGTGTGTGTCTGTGTGTGTGTGTGTGTCTGTGATGTAATTAACTTATTTTTTTATGTTATCCCAATTCAAGTGAGAGTTTAATATGTTTTGTTGCTTTACAATACTTTGATTAATTTTATAATTAGTGGGGCATACCTTTTTAAGGTATGGTTTATTTGAGGATATCATTTAAAAGAATAATAACAATCCCCTTCAAATTTCATTGTGTCACTCTTTATTTATTGCGGTAATGTAAATTGTATCTGGAAGTTTGCATCCCATGCGAATAAATAATTTTAGTATGTCTGGTGTTAATGTCAAGAGTGGTGATAAGATCCAGGGATGCAGTCTGGTGTTGTAAGAATCCAGTTTTAGTCAAAGCTTTAGTTAAGATCCAGAGGTCCTGAGAAAAGTAGGTTTCAACACACCACTGAGTATACTCTGGGCTAAATTTATTTTATTATAAACGAATCTACCTATTTTAGAGAAGTAAAGGGTCGGTACTTGTCACCCAATTATTTATTTATATATTTTAAATAATATTCCTATTTTTAGTATAAATCTACCATAATAGGCACTTTTAAAACATGTCTGTCATGAGTATATTATTATTTAATGAGAAAAATTTTAAATGAAGAGAGAAAGTTGTCATTAAATTCTAGGACACTCTTGACAGATATTAACTAACTGTTGTATTAATATCACCATTCGAAGAAAATTAAACTCTCTCTTTCTAGGTGAACTATTTTACGTATTTGGCAAATAAAATTTAAAAAAAATTACTATAGAAATTGCAGAAACATCGACCTTTTTTCGCACTCCCAACACTCCCTCATTAAGACGGTTGACTTGACTTCTATATACCACCATTTGTGTGTTCAAAGGGCAAACTGATTATAATGCTCTGAAATTTGGGTTTAGACCTTATAACATTCATACACGCAAGAGTGAATCAGCCAAGTTTTTAGATTTAAATACACAATGCTTTATGAAGCATTACTAACGTACTTTGCCTGTAGATTTCATACGACGTTTTTCGTGCAATCTTTTATCGTTGATACCTACAAAATTTATGATCAATATATTTACACGGATTAAATACGTTAGTAAATAAGTTCTCATCAACGTGTCAGCGATTAAAAAATACTTACCCCAAAGATTAATATGGATTCGTAGACTTCCATTGCAAAGTAATTTTATTGTTGTCACATCTTTTCAATTATTTTGAAATTGCGGGTTTTTGTCTCTAAGAAGAATAATAGACTTGCACCACACACCCACTCATGAACATTTAAAGGTTTTTTAACCCAGCTTTTGAATAAGCTTCCTTATTAATTTTTCAAATATTTTGTGAACAAAAAATGTAAATGAGTACATATATATTAAAACGGTCCCAGGCAAGTCATTGTCTAAACTTATGAAATAAAGAAGAAAACATGGAGAATTTTAATGAAATTTCTAGAAATGTTTGTATCTGCTGGGGCGGATAGATTTTAACGACAACATCCTAATAATAGTAGAAATCTCTAATATAATCAATGGTTCTTTGTCAGGGGCGTTTTACCCCCAATTAGTAATTATCACATAGGTGTCAAATGAACAAAAAATATGTATATATATCGCAAGCGAGCACGTCGGGTAAGGGGGTTGGGGATTTCGTCATTTATGAATGCCTCGAGCAGATAATTAATATCTTGGAGAAATTCTCTCCGTGCGAATAGTTTTCTGCTCCAATTGACGTGAAATGGACCTTTGAAACAAGTGGTACGTGGAATATTAGACTCCTCTGTACGTAATGTTGCCCGGTTAATGAAGAAACAGATTACGTGCGTAAGAGTGGGCACGATTGAAAGGTAAGGTGAACTGAGTGCGAACGATCGAGTTGAGAGGGCTGGGGATTGAGGGGAGGTAAGTTTGGGGCCGGGAGGTTGGTAACAATGAACCAAGGAAAGACCTTCTTTCCGAGAGGAGTAGTAGAGAGGAGCGAGTTGGCGAGAGGAGAGGATGAGAGGCATTGTTGCCAACCGGAGCTCTGGAAAAGCTAAAGAAGGATGGCAATTATTATTGAAATGAAGAATTTTCTCCACGAATGGAGTCTGTGAGAGACATTCTATGCGTTTGTCAGTTCCAGCCGTGCGACTTGGTGATAAGAGGGAGAGCGGGGGTGGCGTCGGGGGAGGTTGTTATATGCGCATAACGTAAGCCCCCTCTGGAGACTTGTTGTCGAGACAAATAAAAAAATATTGCCTTTTTTTCCGCACGCTAATGAGAAGCCAGTGGTAAGACGCAGATTATTTGAAATGCCGGATTAAACAAATAAGTGGATTTCTGCAACGAAGCATATTTTGAATTATCAACCAGGTCCTTAAAAAATATGAGGTCCTGCCATAGAGTGTAAATAATAGACCAAATAGATTTTCAAAACCAAATATATCCTAGAATATTGAGATTACAATTCAAATTTGAATATTATAATATCTTATTTATTTTTAACTCGAAAGCGAGTATTTATATTAACTCAAAAATTACTTTTTTTTCATATCAAGAGAAAGTATTGTGACCGTGAAAAATAATTGATCTCGAAATTATGACGAACTAGCTTTGTTCAAACTCGATATCTAGATGTTATAGGTCATTATAACAAAATATAAGCTATGTATAATTTTTACCTTAGCCCTGCAATTAAGGGTAGTTTTATTTTTTTAATTCAAAATTTTTCGGAAATAGCTATAACGATTTGGTTCAAAATGGGTATTTTAGAATAGTTTGACATAACAAATAGCCCTGTTTAGTTATTTTTTTGTTTAAAACTCACTTATGGCCTTACATCCTCTATACATGAGATTTCTAGCAGATGGTGCAGGCAGTACTAACCAGCCGAAGGTCTAAGCTAATATCCAGCTTAGGATCAATATAAGCCACATCAAACTCACCTTCGGATTTAGTTAAGAAGAAGTATGTGATGCACTCAAGCATATGTTGTTGTTTATTCGACAATTAGTTCAAAAATTAAAAGATAAACACACATATACATATAGAGACACAAAGGGACAGGATCAACATTGCTACCCCTATAGACTGTCCATGTATATTATCCATTAATGGAGTATAATTTATAATAAGTGCTACCAAATTCGTGTGGAGGGAGAGTGAGAAACTATTTAAGGAAAGACTACCCTCAGTAAATTATAATATAAGGAACGTACTTAGATGTCACAATTACTTAAATTGATTATTATAACTTCTTTTGGTCAATTAAATCAAGATCTTTAAATAAATCATCTTGAAAGCTATTTTTCTTATTTTTATCTTGTTTTAACTGACCAAAAGCAGTCATACCAATCAATTTAAGTAAATGTAGCATCTAAGTACGTTCCTTATATTATAATTTCATATTTCTCCTTACTAAAACTATAATGAATATTACTAAAATACCCTGAGTAAAGCTCGCCTGGATTCAAACCCTGACCCTCCTCGTCACCGCATAGCCAGACAAGACAGGACTGTTGATGCCTTTATCAGCATACACACCATCGTGGGCTATTACTTGTTGATTATGTAACCTAGTTAGCATAATGGGTCGACAGAGAGAGGGTTTTTTATTTGTTGATTGTTTTGCATCCTCTCATCTACATACGTCCCCTCCCTCTCAAACCCACCAGTACCAACTTCAACCAGTCTCCAACTATGAAGGGGTGAACAGGGAAGGGAGCACTCGCGCTAATGAATTCGTGTTTTGCTGCAGTCAAAATACCCGCATTCGCTGCTCCCTCGCTGGGACCTAAAGGGTTGTTTGACTAGCAATTCGTTCTAGCGTGGGAGCGTTAATTCACGAGTAGTACTCAGCCAAGACTAGGATGGTAAAAGTGGCAGGTGCTGGGATATCTGTACAAACCCCCTTCCCCCTCTAATTGAGAGAGAGGGAGAGAGTGTTTATTATTATTAATTAATACAATACAATACAATACAAATTACAATTTACATATTATTTTAAGTTTAGATATATTTATTACTATTACTACTTTAGAGGTATTAGAGGAAATCTAGTTAATGTGCCTCTTAATGTGTATTTTTAATATAGATCTGAAGGCGGAAGGTTGTAGATAAACAAGGTAAAAATATATAAATTACATAAATAGTGATAGGCTGTTTCATAAAATAAACTTTTTACTACATACATAAGCTGTTAATCTGACACAATAAGTATTATTATATGAAGAGTATTGTTACTTATAACTAGATGATAGTATTAAACAAATTGTGTAGTCGAGTATTACAACATCATAGGTATCTTATGTTGTTATTTCTGGAGAGTTTTATTAGTTAGAATCCAGGTGGAGTTAAATATTCTTATAAATGACGTGGTATGAAAACTGGTGAAATACGAGTGATTAGTAGCTCACAATAGTTGGGATTCAAGGTGCAAATAGTCCTTAGCTGGTGTTATGAAAGTTAAACATATCCGATATATGGCTCTAATACACGACCAACAATTGTTGTGTATTACCGGAGAGTTAACTCGGCATCTACCTGTCTCATTTTGACCTAAGTCAACTCGAGCTCAAATCTGGCCATGTTCATTAGAGGCTGGTATTCTTTAAGTGGTTTTTCATCCTCTCAGTATTAAAATCTGGTGCATATATTATAATTTACACTAATCATTTAAAACCCATTGAATCAAGACGTTAATAAACTTGTTTTTTTCTCCACCCTACTACCCGTCCATGCTAGTCACACATTTTACACTAAATGGGTAGGTGTATGTGAGGAAGAATCTAGATTGTCTTCATATTTGGGTAGAAGAGTGGAATACAATTTAGGGGAAAGCACCTAGATACACCCTACCGAGAATTAAGCCCTGACCTACCCGTCTCCTTGAATTCTTACAAGACGAGAGTAACGCCTTTATCAACGTGTGCAATAGTGCTGTTTGTTTTTTACTAAACTTACCAACATAAAAAGAGGGTAACTTATTAGTGAGTCTACAAAATCAATTTTTTGTGTTCCTTATTTAGATAACTACAGTTAAAACTTTTTTTTAACTATTTATGTAACTTCAATAGGTTTTTTGGATGACCGATAAATTATATTAGATGTACAAGTTTTAATTGAATTAGCGAAATTGAAGCATTAATCAGAGATTAGTAACTTACAGTTGTTTAATAGTCTATCCTTTAAAAATAGTGTTAATAAGAGGTAGGCCTATTTTTATTTTAAAATATAATTTAAACATTTATTTTTAAAGACCTAATTTGTTTTCATAAAAAAAATACGTTAGTAAAATAATAAATATCAACAAAAGGGCTAACTCAGACCTAAAAGTTAGAGTTAAAACTCTCCCAGCTACATTGGGAATGCTCTCCCAAAATATGGTGGTTCGTTCTTTGTTCATGCGGGTGTTGATTAATACCTTAAAATTTCCCCCCCTCATTTGAAAATATATATTATGATAATTTGAACAGATTACAATAAATACTAAAATTAAATCTTAAACCCTACAAATAATAAAACAATTAAATTAAGAGGTCTGTAGAGTAGAGCATGGAGACCCATTGCGGATGTTTTGAAATCCCGATTTAAATAAGGAGTCGTTTGATAGTTTCTAATATTGTTATCAACAAATTGTAGGCGAAAATTATTAGCAGGTTTCTGACGAGTAAAATAGTTTAAAATTTGAGTTTAAATTATTTTAAAAAAATCAATGGCACTTTACGGGAAAATTTATACTTCTAAGATTAAATCAAAAGGTTATAAACCTATTTCTAGCCTTACTATGTCGAATAAAGTCGTGTATATATAGGGCCACAACACAGTTTTTAAGATAATATGGGACTTTAACAATAATGCAGAAACACTGAACATCTGTGCTTCAAACAACTCATTTCCTGAAAATGGAATTTACATACCAAAACATGTTGAAAAGAAATAACTCAACATCTGGTCCTCGACCAACTTGAGAAACCAAGGAGAAAGGGATTGAGTACTTTTTAAAATGAGACATTGAAATGATGCAACGTCTTATATAAAAATATATATAATTTAGATTTCTCCAAGTCTTAAAACCTCATATACCAAACCTCATGATATGTTGTTTTATTTCATTCTTTGACTTTCATATTAAACTTCAGTGCATCTATTACCAATATTTGCCATTTGTTATGCATGACATTTTACTTCATATATGATATTTTAATGGTGTCATTTTATTATTTTTTGTGACATACCTTAATGTTGCACTTTGATTTGGTTAAAGTGTTCCAATAAGCGAGTATTATATTCTAAATAAAATGTATATTTAATTAAATCTAGATTTTACCTAATTTTTTTTTCAAAATTAATAAATGGTTTTGTGATTAATTTTATGTAACATATAACATTTTCAAATTTTATGGAAAAAATCATTGCTACTAAGTTTTTATGTATGTACTGGACATTTATATCGTTTGTTAAGTTAAAATTTATTTATTCAACTTTCAATATTGATATATTATTTTTAATTATTTGTATATAGACATATCATTCAATATTTTAAATTATTAAATGATTTCAATTCTAGTCTATCCTTTTGTTCATACTTCATTATATTTTATAACTTTTATTAATTGAAAATGCACTTTACACTGTTTTGAACCATTTTTATTACATTTAAAATGTTTATAAGATAAATTTAAAGTCTTATTTTTTTTGTAATATAGGAATATTTTTTATATTTTTTATGTTAATTATCACTTTTTTTAAACAATTAAAACTTTTTAATTGATCAGACCTTTCACTTACATTTTAGGGAAAACAATATTAGGAAATAACAAACCGCTTCTTAAATAATCCTGTATTTTTAAACGTTCGAAACGCTTCTCACTACTCTTCCATGTAGGTCTAGATCTCTTAAGGTTAGAGCCTTCGAATCCTCTAATCCTTAAGAATATTGAAGATTCGTTGATTTTAGAAAAATATTGAATTGAAGTTGAGAAAATAATTTTAGTTTTTTATATATTTTAGAGCTAGCCTACTGCAATGCTTTTTGGTTGCTTAGCCCAACTCAACTAATTAGTATCTATGAGACAAACTTAAGCATACTATTATTTTACCACTTAACTAAGTATATATAACATTTAGCTACAATTTAATATAGTAAATTAAACCCTTTATGTTTACCTCATTTTTCAAAATTCGGAATTTTGATTAAAAGTTTGGGACTCGCATACAAAATTAATATTCGGATAAGTAAGATAGTGGAGTTGACTCTTCTCGACCATAAGTCATGCAAAAATTAGTTGTTTTGAATTAATACGAGTATTGTCTGGTCCTCTAAAGGTCCTAAGCTGAGATTCAAGCTATGGTATAAAATTATTAGTAGCATGGTTTACGATGTCAGGCTCGCAATAGACTGAACTATCAGTGACGGGGGACAGGGATGGCTGAGCCTTGAATCTCAGCTGTATGCACTGAGAGTGATTTTACATCTGTGATCTATCTTTGGATTTTCCATAACCTCTTCAAGTTAATGCGGAGGCACTTTATCCAAATATCCTACTCATTCCTACTCCATAAATCAAATAATAAACGTATTAACTAAAAACAACAAATTTTTTTTTAAATCTCATTTTACTGACCGCAATTTAATGTCTAAGACATGTTGAGAATTAGAAAAATAACATTAATACTGGTTTTAATATTATGTTAAACAGTCAACGTTCAACAGCAAAGTTATTTAATATTTATTCTAAATAATATAAACTGGGAAGTTAGCCCAATATAAATATCACACGTCAAAACCCCTCCCAATGCATCTGGGCGAGATTTAAACCTATAACTATTCGTCCCCTGCAATACAATATATAGAAATCCTGAAGCCTTATACCATGTGACCATCGGTGTGGGTCAGAAATGAGCAAACATGTTATGATCATTCATTAATCATAGTATTTAAGACCAAGTGTCATAAATGTAGGCTACAATAAACGATAAAAGTGTTTTTGGATGTCGTCGTAAGAAAGATCATTAGTTTGTTGTTTTGTTAATTTGCTACAGTATTTTTTTAATTTGTCAAATGAAGCGAAATAGTGACCAAAACAAAATTAAGCCACAAACACATGCACACACAGAAGAAGATAAAAAAGAAAGAAGTCATCGTTTTAATCAATCTCGTAGCATGACTAAACATGAGGTCCACCCTTGTGTCACGCTTTAACTCTGTCAATCGTGTTTTTGTTCACAGCATTGAAATTCGGTTAGTCACGGGTATGTCGGGTAAGCTCTTTTTTTTTATTTCAGCCTGTGCTACAAAAATAGATTATGAATATAAAAAACAATTTTAGCCTACATAACGTACATAGAGAGTGGGTATAGATGACAGAGAAAAATGGTTCATGAATTATCCCTCCTAAATAAAAAAAACACAATAGGCTCTTTTTCCCCCTTCATAATACAAACATGAGGGTGATATTGAGCGTTGTGGAAATAGCAACCAGCATGTATGTATGTGTGAGTGTGTGTGTGCCTATGCACACTCCACGCCCTACACACATTGCGACAAGTACCTGCTCCCGGTGCCAAATGCGCTTTTTTTTTAGTTGAAAAGAGAGTATACTCCCATTTTAAATTACATAATATTACATAGGGTGCTTTTGTTTTAGTGGAAGGTTAAGCAATAAAATGTATATCCTTATGAAATTAACCTTAGGGCCTATAAGTTGAAAATAATGATTTTGTATAAGGTTTAAAATTATAAATGTTGGGCAAGGTAGTAGCTTTTATATATTGCTGGCTTTTACTTTCTCGCTATCTTACAGGTAGAAAAAGTATTGTGAACATCAAAAAAATTTAACTCAGGATTTTGATGAATCTTGACGTTTCATGACCCCCCGAATCCAAAAAAGTTATTTTTGACTTTCCGTCTGTCTGTCTGTACCTCAAACGAGAGCCTAAACTATTTTACCGATCAGGCTAAAACTTGGTATCTAGGGTTTTCATAGGGTTGACCCAAGGGGTTTTAGTAATTTGGTATTCAACCCTAAAATTAAAGTTAGGTTACTTAAGGGCAAAAAGAGAAAAAAACGATTTTCTCAAAATCGGCTATAACAATTTTGATTAAAGTTCATTTATAAACATTTATAAATATTCTAAACAAAATGACGTATCTCAATATTGCGGCAAAATGACTTTAAGGGCTTCTGTCTGAAGCGTAAATTAACTTTTTTTTATAATATCTCCTAAACTATTTAAGATATGAAATTACTTATCGTTACAAATATGTAGGTCTCTTGATAATACAAATATTTTATAGGAAACATATTTTTATAAAACTAATAACTTTCAAGCTATACGTAAATATATATATATATATATATATATATATATATATATATATATATAAACTTTTCGAACACAATAAGTAAAAGTAATGTAAACACAAAAGAAAATTTAACCTGAAATGTTGATGGATTNTATATATATATAAACTTTTCGAACACAATAAGTAAAAGTAATGTAAACACAAAAGAAAATTTAACCTGAAATGTTGATGGATTTCGACGTTTTAAGACCCCCAAATCCTAAAAAAATGTATTTGCAATCGATTTACTCAAAATCGACTCTAATGATTTTGATTAAAATTCGTATCTAGGTGTTGATTAAGATTATATATAAACTAGATATTTTCATTTTACCATGAAAATTAATTTTAGGGTACTTTACAGAAGCAGAAAATTCCGTATCTCCGCAACTATTTGAGGTACTAAATAACTTATGTAATGATATTGGTTTGGATTACTATAAATTATGTAAAAAGTCATGGATGAAGGTAATTTTTCTTTAATGTAATATATGTAGAGTATCCTTTTATGATTCATCCATGAAGAAACACGCACTTCTCATAAATAATGGGAAAAGGATTTCACCACTAAAATAGATTTTTTATACAATAATTACTGTTAAAAGAACAACTGCGCTATTTCCTGTTAAAAGGAACAACTCTGCAGTGTTTGGCAAAGACGCCAATTCCCTATACCAATAAGAAGCTAGCCTTCACAACACCTGTCGCCAGGACTCTTTTTATAAGTTAGCTTTTACACTGTTGACGAGGGGAGAAAGATGCAAGGGGTATGTCATATATAAACCGCTGTGCGTATGTTTAAGGCAACTCCACCCACGCACAAGTCTGTCAGAGCCACACACTGGCAGACACAGTCTAACACGGTATAAAATAACTGACATTAATATAACAAGTGTGCAGTGATATAAAGCATTTAATTGGAGTTTCTATAAGTGATTAACAGATGTCATTTAAATAAACCGTGTGTGAATAAATAGCCATCAACAGTTCTCTTTCATACATTTACTAATTATACCGTTATAATTAGTGCTCGACCATGGAGCTATAGACAACCTAAATATCACAGCATTATTATATCAAGAAATAATTCCGTAGTGTTTCAATCGACGCACAAAGCGAGGCGATTGATTCAATACTTTTACACTTATCATTGCAAAATTGTAGTACTATTAAAAGTAAAAAAACTTTAAATGAAATATATTTTTATAAATCCAACCGTTTCTGATATATTGGAAAATATATTAATACAATCTTGTGAGCTTTAGTTTTAAAGAGATACTACTTAAGTTTTAACGCATTAATTCTAAAATGCCAGAGAGTAATTAAATATAAGTAACTCTCTAAAAGCTTATGTTGTTTTTCCTTAAACCTTTTGGGGGAAATGTTTGTACAACAATGATCTATCTCCATTTTAGACTCAATAGTCAATATTTACATTTTTTATTGGTCAAAATTTATAAATGGGTAATGTAATAGCAATGCGATGGCATGAAGATTTGCAACACATAATAAAATGGCAAAAATTTTAAACTGAAGTTGAAATTTTAATACGAAAGGTTGACCATTGATCTTTTTTTATCGGTCCAAACTTACAAATGAGGACATTAATTCTTTAAAAACAAAATTATAAAATATAAAACCTGGACTAAAAAAAAAAGTTGTACATGAGTATAGTGCAATTTATGCTGGGTTTGCTAGTGTATATTATTTAGTTTCTCATATATTACGAGTTTTGAGTAAATATCTCTATTTTCAAACAATAGAGAGAGAAAGTCCGTGCAGAGTTAAGTACCATATTTTAAATAAATTTTACTTTTATATTTGTTACATTCTTCTCTACACCACCTTGAAAAATGTAATACTTTGAAAAACAAACAAATTTGTATACACTAATAGGTTAATTTATTTAAAGAGCTTTTTCTGATTTTCTTATACTAATGAAATATATAAGGTTCTTAAAAGTTTTAATATTTACAAAATGATATTCTAAAAAGAAGATTTTAACAAACCGTTTTTACTATGGGCATGATTACCTATTTAATTATTCTTTGTCATGAAGAACTTGAAAGTTCATTCCCACAATTACCAAAGTACAGTAAGTCACAAATTCCTATTTTGAGCATTTTCTATTCAATCCAGCATAATACATCCTGCATTTCTTTCGGCTTCATTCTTATGTTTCTAGGTTCTTCCAATGGTCTCTTCCTGTTATGTTCACCAATCAATACCTTGAACGCGATTCTAGTTTCTTCCCGTTCTTCCAGTAGCGATGCAGTCCTGCCCAATATAAACTGCGAGATTTGATTTCTCTAACAATGTCAGAAGATGAGTACAGGTTATGTAACTCATTATTTTCAAACATTCTATATTTCTTCTCATCATGTAAGTTAGATACCATATTTTCCAGTTATAAAAAGTAGCCATTGTTCTATGAATTCTGAGCTTTACATTTATTGACGAAAGGCGAGATGTTAACATCTTAGGGATCAATTTATTTTCCTAATATACACTACTATTTATTTCCCGTGCTTCGCTTGAGCTAATATCAGTTTAAAAACATGTTCATTAAATCCAAAACCTTAATAATCCCAGAGTATTTAATTTCCCGTGCAGAGAAGAAATCACGCAACGTAGAAAGGAAGAGCGACACTAAGCGTCTTTTAATAAAGTACTGCTTCAATATGAGTCATCCTCTAAGACAGTGGTTCTCAAACTGGGTTCCATGGAACCCCAGTGCTCCGCGAAGGTATGTTGAAGGTTCCGTGAGACATTTATGCGTAATGGCGGCAAAAACCGTATTAATGCCTCTATATTCTTATGCCTAAAATTTATAAACAAAGTAATTTAAATTTTTAATATACCTCACACGTCACGAATTTAAAAACTCGTTGCACACAGCTCGACAACCACATACAACTAGCGGATAAACAGCCAGTTAGTCACAATCACGGCACAGCAAGTAGTGCGCATGCTCCCTTTCAAATGTTCACGCCCCTGCTTGATCATTCTTCAGTCAGTCGGAACATCTGTTGAAATTACAAAAGAGAAAAAAATAATTAAAATCTGAAAATACTTTACGAAATATTTGTCATACGGTTTCACTTTTGTGGGAAGTCCTTGTGTTCCGAGTGCTCTGTGTGTAGGGTGCTTTAAAACATTTAATAACAACTCATTAGCTCCAACTAAGCAGATAAGACACCTGCACAACAATCGTAGTGACTATAAAGATAAACCTATAGAATTTCCCCAACGTAAATTGGACGAATTAGTCAAAAGCAAGAAAAGTTTATTTTCTCAAGCTGGTGCGAGCAACAAGGAGAAAGCGTTTGAAGGATCACTTCAAGTAAGCTACCGTGTGGCTAAGGCGGGGAATGCACATACAAATTGCTGATACTCTAATAAAGCCATAAATAGTGAATGTTTCTTATACTATTTGATAGGTAAAAAATTTAAAAATGTTATACAAAAAGTTCCACTTTCAAACGACAACGTCTTTAGGCAAATTGATGAAATGAGCACGCATATTGAACATTATTAGGCGTATAAAAAATAGTGGTTGTCACGAATTTCAACTTGATGAAACAACGGAAGTTGCCGGGCTTGCAGTACTTCTTGTTGTCATTCGGTACATAAATGATCATTCAATTGAATATGAAATGTTATTTTGCAAGCCTCTCAAGACTCGAACAACAGAGGAGGATATATTTAGTTTGGTCAATTCCTATCTCAAAGAAAACGGACTGTCATGGGACGAATGCAATGATATATGTACCGATGGTGCAATGTCTATGACTGGGAAACATTGTGGATTTATTGCTCATGTTAAAAGTATCGTGCCCGAATTTGTAAGTAACCACTGCATCATCCACAGACATGCGTTAGCTGTTAAAAACATACCACCGAACCTTCAAAATGTGCTTGATAAAGTAGTTAAATAAGCTAATTATATTTTTATAAAATCCAACCCCCTTAATTTTCGATTTCTCACTGCTCTCTGTGAAGAAATGGGAAGCCAATTAAATACTTTGTTACTTCAGTCAGAAGTTAGATGTTTGTCTCGGGGCAAAGTTTTGGTTGGACTTTTTACTTTTCGGAATGAAGTTATGTGGTTTCTATTCGACCTTTAATTTGATCTGTCATCAAGACTGTGTGGTCTTGAATGGTTACAAATTTTGTCTTATTTTCAAACAAAGCTTTTGAAGACATAGAACCGCATTCTCAAATAATAACACACTGTGTTATTTGGGTGTGTGGTATTTACCTGGCAGAGGGAAACACCCTTCATTACTACGGGGGTTCCTCAACAGAAACACCTTGCTTTTGACACTGAGAAGCCTTCATTTTAAGAGGCCGGTCAACACTTGTTTACATGGTAAAACTAAATAAAAGATTGTGACAAAACCGTTCTTTGGATTTGAAATCGGCTTTCACCAATGAAAAGTTATTTATATTATCTAGAAAGACGACTCTGTTAAACATTTACTAATCATACTAATTAAATTATACGATGAAAACTATCACATTTTCA
>CABFVX010005957.1:0-44822 GCA_902151425.1 Timema shepardi
AAGTGTGTATAACCCGAACGGGTAGTAAGACGCGGTGCTAATAATAATAATAATAATAATAATAATAATAATAATAATAATAACATAACTCAAATAATATAACATATTCTTATCAATTTTGAAGGGAAAAGATACATTGTATTTTTTCAAAACCAAGCCATCCTTTCGCGATTCCACTTTATATTTCAATAAATGCGCCTCTGCTTGATAGATCTGGTTAGTCTGAGGTCTTCTTTATCTACATACAATATTCCAATTAGGTTTTCTTTAAGCAGGCTACAATTTGCATCGAGAAATGCATATAGTGATATTTATTGGAAAAATGTCAGTGCTACTTAAAAAACAAGGCTGCAAATTCAATAGTAACAAATCAAATTGCACGGTACAGAGTTAATTTTATTTAGCTTTTTAATCTAATAAGATTTACTTGTAGTCTAATAACATGAGTATAATATTTGTTTTTTTGTACGTTTAAAGCTTTATATATTTTTATATATTTCAAATTTCGTTCAAAAAACTCAAGTCAAAGTATATGCAAGTTTTTTTCCTGTTTGAAATTATAAAAAAATATGTATATAAGCTAATAATATATGTTATGTTTAAAAAAAAGTGTATTTGCTCATAATTTATTGGTAAGACTCATTTTGTGATTACTTATGTATATTTCTGTTTATTTTCATGAAAGTAACATCTTTTGAAAATAGATTAACTTAATAAATTGACAGAAACTTCCAGCAGAGCCCACCCCGCTAATAGTGACGTCACTCATGACGTCACTATGTAAAGTCCGCAGCGTGGCTATCGAGTAATCGATTAGTACCGTAGCAAAAGTGCGCTGTAAAATATGCGCACAACATTATAAAAGATAAATCTAGATATGAGCATATTGAAAATTTTAGATATTGGAAAGTGAAAAGTATTTGTCTGAAAATAATTTTAAAACTTTTTAATTTTGCAAGCAATTCTTGAATTGGGGCATCTTATGTTTAAGCCAGTCGACATTTATTGAGCATGCGCTATCTCGAAATTATATCGATACTTACCCGCAGATAGTCTCTAGAATTATCAATACCAGTGTTCACGAATATTTTCTGTGCGAGTGAGATTTTCTAACCGGACTCGTATCAAACACCAAAATGTAAGTTTATTGCTAAAACTTTATTAGTGATTTTGTCTTTCGACGAAAGCAATTGTTTAGATTTTATGGTTTTAGCTATACATTGTACCAAAGAAGTTTACATTTGTGACAATGGAACTTGAACATTTTTGGAAGCCACACCATTTGTAGTGGGTGGGATTGACGGAAGAAATTCAAGTCAATAATGAAAAAGATTCAAAACACCACAAATGGGTTTCTACTTTTCAGATATCATTAGAGGTTTTTAATGTAGTATTTCATAAAGTGTGGAAACCAATTAGTATTATTATTTAGCACCGCGTCTTACTACCCGTTCGGGTTATGCCAAATAGTAGAATCATTATGTAGGGTTTAGGTAAGTTAAAAGAAGATGAAAAATAACGTTTATTTTTGATTTTAGTGTGCTAAGCATAATATTGAGTTAAAATTGTTGATTAGATTAATTACAAAATAACTATATTATTTGATTTCATTATATACACATTTATGAAGTAATTTTTACTAAGTTTTCGTTTAGTATTGTGACCTAGTTCCTACTAAAGAATGGACAGGAAAAAATTAACCTTAGGTATATTAACACGTTTCTTAACATTAATTGGTTAGATTTAATCAAAGTCACACTAAAAACACAGAATGATGAAACAAACCCAATTTATGTATCTTCTTACCATGTATCCTTATTATTAATTTTGAAGTAAATTCATAGTTTTAATCAAAAATTGGAGTACAGTGAGATTACACTAAGGGGCAAAAATGTTTTTAAAATAAAGAAAATTTATTCTTATATTTATGAATATTTCATTATAATAGGGAACACAAAATTAAATATTTTAAAAACATGTAATCTTTGAAATTAGCATATTTAAATTATGAAATAACCCTCATATTGTCAAGTACATTTATTAAATGAACATTTAACTAATAACAATATTTTTATTTTTGTGCTACTTTTGTATTATTTCATGAAAAATAGTATACCCTGATGGTTTAAAATTTTGTCAACACCTATTCAGTTGTTTAATTTTTTAAAAGCTCATTAAAATTAGAACAAGACTGATAATAAACATGAATGGTGAAATTTTACTAGGCCCAATGCTACACATAAGTAGCTAAAATAATTTACACTACAATTTCATCATTTTTATTGCCCTTATTAATACAAACTAGCACGATATTTAAAACAATTTATTTGAATCTAAAATAGTTAAAGGTCAACAAACATAGAAATAATAATTTATTTGTTTCCAAACCATGTCAAACGGATTTATTTTTAAGTCTCAAACCACAAAAATAATTAAAATATGAAATATATATAAATTAATGCAAGATACTTTTTGGAGATGCTAAAGTAACCTATATGAAAACCAACCTATATAGTCTGTGCATGGCACATAGCACACAAATATTTTGTAAGATATTCACTCGTAATAATAACAAATATCATCTGTGAAATTCTGCCTTGTAAATTAAAGGAAGAAATGTTTTGGCGTAAAACCAAAATCTATATAATAAGCTTCAGTAGGTACACTTTTGAAATTTGTACACTTTAACTTATATAATTTATTTGGTTAGTTTGAAAAAAAAAATTGTATGCCTACTTGATTATTTTATAGAATCCACAGACACATTTTAGATTATCTTCTGAGTGGCAAAATACATGTTAGGTTGCTAACAGTTTTCGAAGGCTGAAGTAGAAATTTTGTGTCATTTTATTTGTGATTTAATCTTTTTATATTTTTACTAAATTAATTAAAAATCAATTTATAGTGTTTTTTAAAACTATTTTATGACGCAACAAGTTTTCAAAGAATGCCCAGTTTAAGCTCTAATATGGTGGACTTTTGTCCCCATTGAGCAAATTTTCAATCTTTTTTTAAAAAATTAAATTGGCAGAATTAATGTAGTGGCTTCACGCCTGATTTTTACTCTTAGAGCACGGTGTTAAATCCTGACCGGTTACATTGGGGGTTATTTTCACCATTGGAGTTTATCCATCTTCTCTTCTTGAGAGTATTTGTGCATTTCCACAAAATTTACCCTCTTAATCAGTGAGATGCGTTTCATTAAAAGAAAAAAATCTTTTCTTGGTATTTTTTAGTTAATTTTAGAAGTTTATTTTATGCCTTGAGTAAGCTATTATTTTGTAGTTTGTATCGTTAGGGCTCTTCTCTGATTTGATATTTTACACCTCTTTAACAACCTTGTCTAATCTACACTTAATTTCTCATGAATAATGTTTACGATTTGAAATATTTCATGCCATGATTAATATTTTCTAATTAACATTGTTATACAAACAACTACACACACAAGCATACTTCTTTTTAAGATAATCAAAGAAATTAGTAATAATATTAACTAATATAAAATTGTTTTTACACATTTAATGCTCCTGTACTATACCTTTGAATGCGTTTACAATAATCCCGTAATTTATTTTTAATATAACAAATAATAAAAACAACTGAGTCATTTTAAAAGTAATTGTGTTTTATACATTAATAAATTTAATCTATACGATAAGGTATTATTAAGCTTTTATGTAATGATTTTTTCTAAATTGAGATATATTTGGCTCCACACGCTTATAGTTGTGCTACCAACCGAAACTGTTATATTTCAACAATGCAAATATTTATGCATATTCCATTTGTTACCAAACCATCATTAAAATACAATGTAAATATTCATGCATATTCCATTTGTTACTAAACAATCATTAACATGACTTGCCTATACAGTGAAAAGATTTTTAAAAGAAAATAATAAAAGAGTATTCAAAATATGTTTTTATTTATTCGAATAACACTGTATTTTTTTCAGAAAGAAAGTGTATCAGTGTAAATCAACAGCCATTATAACTGTTATTATCTATTTAATGCAGGCACATACTTATTATTACGTCAGAAATAGAAAATTATTTTCACTTATTTTGTAATTTTGTCTCTCTCTCTTTGGATTGGCTTAAGCAAGTCCTTCTGAACAGTAATTTTAAATTCTATTTTTTTATTACTAAGAAATCAGATTTCTGTTGACAATGGTAGCCTTTGCTGTGATTGGTCTAGAGCAATTTCAGTACAAAATCGTAGTAGCTCATCTTAAGTTTTTATCATTTATATTACGAGTGAATTTTTTCAATTTATACTTAACGTAATGAGGTGTTATAAATTCTAGTCTAACTTGAACCTACCTAGTTATATACTTTTATATAATGAACCAAACGTGGTTGTTTAATTTAGTAGTCTTCTCATATAAACAATTATCTTCTTTGATTACTAATTTTTTGCACCGTGTCGTATTACTCACACGGGTTATCCAAATAATTAAACAAAATTTTGTAGCGATGATAAAAGTAGCGTCTATTTAGGAAATATATCCGCATTTATGTAGAGGGAGAGGGGAAAATCATTTGAGAAATAATCCTCAGTACACACGGTAGGGATTTGAACCCCAACACATCCACTATAGTAAATCAAGTCTAATGTGAAATATACTTCTTAGAGTTTAGACCATTTCGACCACCGATGCAGGATAATTTTACAATGGTTGTTGGAACCTGATAATTTTACTCACTAAGAATGTAAACCGTTTATAATGTGGAACAATTTATATGACTCTTCAGCAGTTTAGTAATGCAAGACTTAGAAATAATGTATCGATTGATGAGAGAGGGAGGGCTCTACCATTTTAAAAGCTTAAATACAACTATTGAAGTCCTGTTTTTAGATTAAAAATTCTTCCTGTTGCCTTAACAAGCCAAGTTATTAGTAAATTAATAACCTCAAAGCGTATAAACCGATCGTGTAGCAAGACGTGTTGCTTAAAAAAAAGTAACCTCAAGCTAGATAGCAAGGGCGTAGAAAGCTAATCTTTCTAGGAGGGTCTGCTAGATGTTTTACACCTCTAGCCAAGATATGTTTTTACACTGATTTATTGACCCCCTAAGGGGGGTCAATCATATTGCAGGGGGTTTCAGACCGCCCCTTTTCTACGCACTTGCTGAGTGGAAATAATTTGTTGTAGATGTTACGGTTTATTGTATATTAGTTTGCATAATTATGGGAATTTACTCTTATTCACTTAAAAATAATTAAGAGTACAATATAAAACCAAAGAAAGTATATACAAATTACTAAGAAAATTAAGGAGGAAATTAAATGTATAGTAGAATACTGATAATAAGAAAATTTTAGTCAATTAAAACATAATTTATTCTGTCATCATAGATACAATTTTACCATATTATTAGTGTTATTATATTGTTATTGATAATATCTATCAAAAGTGACACTTGCAAATAACGAATGCTTATATTAAATTAATTGTAGTAGCTTTTGTAGATCTCTTACCATAATCCTACTATGTTTCATGAGCATGTTTCAGTTAAAATTTGTTTGATCTACAACTAAAATAATTCCAATGTATCACAAAAGAATGGCGCCTATCGTTTTTTGTACAAGCTGATCTTGGAACAATAGCCTTTAATTTTTATCTTATTAGGTCCACTCAAAGAAAATCAACTTAACTGAGGCCCGTAGCCATACATATGTCATTCCGTAAAGTATGATTGTGACAAGTATAGAATAGTATAGCGTATAATAAATAGACTATATTGTCTTAGTTGTAAATATGACGTTAAGCTAATCCGTCTATTTCATGGTTAACAACTATTCACTATTCAAGCCCAGTAGATTGAGTGAGATTGTTTTTTTATAGAAGCAAATTTTAAAATCTTATACAGCGTTAATTTAGTGGTAGTTCATTATACTGGCATGCTCATCTCTAAGTCAGGAGGTCTAGATTTGGTTAGAAAGATGACCGAGAGCATTAAGGATGATTTTTTATATTTAGATTTTCAGTGTTGTTTTTCCATCCTTTCTTTAGAACAATAATGGACTATTTATGAAATTCATCTCCATAATGTATTATAAAATTAGCATAATTTTCGAATATCCTGAACGGTTAGTAAGATACAAATATAGCTAAAATAAAGAAATCTCTTATAAATTATCATCTCAATCATGTATTGAAGAATCCGCAAAAATGCGATTGGGCTACACTGCAACTAACAAAAATATACGGTGTGTTTTTAATTTTTTTTAAATGCAATAAAAATCAATTATACAGCAACTCAAAATATTTTATCATACATTTTATATTGAGTACACTATTATTTTGCCGTGTAGCTCTTAATTGACAAGCTAGTGTTAAATCATGTATCACTTCATTAAATAGTTAAACAAGATCTTAGTAAAGGTGTGTTAGTGTTGGAAATATTTTTACAAATATCACTGTATTTTTTAGAACCTATAATTTTTAAAAAAAATTAAAATATTCATGTAAAAATTATCTTGAGTACATGAATATTTCAGAAACTTGGTCTCACATAAAATACATAACAGTGATATATTTTAATTATAGTCATAATTGTTTCTAGAACTATTAAAACGCTAACAAATCATATTTATCTAACGACTTAAATGTTTATCAAACTGTGTTTTCTTCAAACCATTGTGTACTTTTAAATTTTGTTTCATGTCTTCCCGAAAAAAAAGGTCTTAGCTTAAACATTATTCGTATTTGTCACAAACTTTAAATATTTTACTTTACTAGACTTTAAATAGCATAAGAATCTTTACATATACATCGAATTAATAAAATAGGCTGGCTCTATGTTTCTGGCCTGACAAAAATGAGTTGAATACGTCACGGTGTTGCGAAAAGAAAATGGTGAGGGGCTGCATCTCCTAATTTGTCAAGCTTGTCAGCTAAATCTGCACCCGCAACAGTGGTCAACCAGTCCATGGCATCAGTATCTCAATAGTCTAGCTTGCGAGTGGAGGAGAGAGATTGGGGTTCAACTCTCAGTGGGGTGCACTGGGGGTGGATATACATATTAGATTTTTAACAGTGGGTTTCTCACCCCTGGGTGACCTGGCGGTCTAGGGGTAAGGTGTCAGACTTCTATGCTGGCGGCCGGGGTTCAATCCTCGGTCCCGGTACAGATTGATCTGATTACCAAACCCTTCCTTCACCTCTGACAAGACATCTTGTGAACGTGAGGAATGCCAGGCCTCCACCGTGGTTCGGATTCCACGTTAAACTGTAGGTCCTCCATTTCATCTCACAATCACCCTATCATTACACATTAGCGTAAGTGCGTATAACCCGAACGGGTAGTAAGACGCGGTGCTAATAATAATAATAATAATTTCTCGTACCATATCCACGTTGATGCGGGTGAATATTTTCTAAACTACCTTCCCTCTCCCGTTTCCCTTGAATTAATCCTATGGTATCCATGATGTGGAAGCGTAATTATTTAAACAAATCTATACCCGTGTTCCTAATCGCCACGTGGTAGGAACTCGAATATCAGTAATTGATATGTGCAATAGGCACACTCAGAAGAGCCGTAAGTTATATTTCAATTTTGATCATTCAGATAAAAGATTTAGTGTCTGCCTAGCTATCTAAGGTTGACAGGCTCTATAGTTCTCAGTGATGGCTAGGGGTGTATCCTGTGAAATATGTTTTGTTCCTGTATATAGTTCGTAGATTATTGTGTTGTTTTTACTTCTTGATATGTTGTGATTTCCAAACTTTTAATTATTTTTTAATATTATTTATAGTTAGACAGAGGAAAAAACTTAAGTTTTACTCTCATTTGCTTAGTGAAATGAGGTTTTGGGATTTGGTTGGAATACCTGTCTTTATTTTTTTTTGCATTATTACGTTTAGTACTAGGTTTAATAATTAAGACCTAACCTAAGTATACAAGGAATAGAGGGTCAGTTAAGAAGGCATGCACAAGCATTTGCTTTAAGAAAAACAATATGAAAATCCCAGGGATAATCAATAATAGTTTAGAAAAATACCTCAATGAACACGCTCTGGATTCAAACCAGACCAAATCCTGAACTCTCGTTTAAGAGCTAAGAATAAAATCGATTATAGGCCTACAAGCCCCACCAATGTTGGTCGTCAAATAGGAAGTTCGGTAAATTATTAAAGTATATTTCCACTAAAGCTTACCACTTATCAGAATATGTGCTTGATTCTGATTATTTAGATAGTTTATTATCTCGAGACTTTTCAATTTAAAGGCTAACTAGCCATAAATATTAAAGAGATTGGTTTGGTTTGGTATGGTGATTAAACAACTGAATAATTTGAATCCGAGTTTGCCCTATTACTTAGCTACTCTAATTCCTGGTTGTAGGGTTGGGTTTCTAGTGCTAGGTGTTAAGCGTCATAGAGAGAGCTCTTCTGTAAGATTCGTCCTGTCGTTAAATACTCCCAAGTAAATAATGCACGCCCAACATATTTTGCTATTAGATTGTTGGCAACACTTGAGATTTCAACTAGTTTTCCTTAATTTCCTTGACACTAGCGGCCGAGTAGTGGTCTTTTGAACTAACACGCATTATGTTACTTTGTTAATCGAAAGCAATTTTTTCATGTAATGCTTTTATCATTTGTGTTTGTATATGTTATACCATCATTAAAAAGTGTGTTTTAAATATTATGACCCTTTTATAAATAACTATCATGCCATATAAAATATTTAATACATGCTTCATCTTATTTGAAAGTGTTTGTTTCAATGTTTTAAAACCATTGGTTGATTTAAAAGGCCTTAATAAAAACATATAAAATAGTAATGGGGTTACTGATTGATCATATACGTAATATCTATTGTAAATTTAAATATTAAAAAATAAATATATTCTTACCTGCTTTCTTTGTGCAAAGACAACCTCGGGAAAATGGATGAATGTATACATTTTTTTATGTTGTTTGATTTGGAATCACCCACGGCGGTAGTCTCTCATAGTCTTTTCAAAATGCGTTTTATCTCCCCCTCTATATAAATGTTGTTACATCTCCCCTTAATACTAGTATCCCTATTCCAACTCCATTAGTGTAAAATCTATTGTACCTATTGCCTAAGCGGGCAGTAACACACGGTTCACGCAAATAAAAACAGCGTCATCATAATCACCTTGACTTCATCAAAAACATTTTTTTTTTCATAAAATATATACTTATGAAAAGTGTGTGGGTTGGGAGTAAAAGGTTATTTACTAAACATAAAAATAAAAGCATTTAAAACGTTAAAGTCAACTGTCGATAAGTACTGTGTCAAACAAGATAGGCTAATTGAAAGAAGTGCTTACCAATAGTGGACTATATTAATTTTCAAACATTGTTTTGTGTAGAAATAAAAAAATTAAACTAATGTTGGTCAACATATAAACAGTACATTCAATTAATTTCCTTTACAGAAATGAAAATTTAATATAAAAATAGCAAGAAAAATATATGAAACCATAGGGATAGCCACAACTAAAGTTTGGTAATGAATGAATGTGTGTGAGCTTGAATACTTTCCATTCAAATAGTTTCTCAACACTCTGATTCCACCGAATTTTTGATCATTTTTATTCGATAGTGTTAACGCTGAGATTTAGTCATTCTTTTCTCGGCCAAGAATTAGTCTTGTTTCCCGTTTAGTTCATATATGCGAAACTAATCATTCATATTCAAATGATGTAGAAACAACACATTTCAGCACCGGATGGTTCAGTAAACTTATACTTTAAAATGTTGTCTGTTTTGACTTATGATTCACTTAGTGAAATAAGCTTTTTTACTATCTATTTTAACATCTTTGTTTTATTATAATATTGGAAATTTTAAGTCTCAAAACAATTTAAAAAAAAGTGTATTCATAAGTTCGCGAAAATGCTAATGGACTTGTGCAAATTTGTGTTAATAATAATTAATAAAAGGCGTTAATTTTAAATTGGCGTAGAATTTAAAAACGTTGCATACATTCAGAAATCCTGCATCATTTAATAATTCGTTTGTTCATTGAAAACATCACTCATACTAATATTGAGACCAATAGTATGAACATGTTCATAAGCAATTTAAAACCTTTTATTTTTAAATGTATGTCTATAAAGGTAGAAGTAGCTAATTCTCAACGTTGTTTCAACGTGAAATGTCACACTTCTGAGATAAAGATAAATGGAAAGAACTTTCCCCGAGCAAATAAAGTCATTAATTTTTATAAAACAGCCTCACAACAGAATTTTACTATAAACTAGGTTTACTTGCTGATGTTTATGTTCCAGAACTGCCATTTTGATAACATATACTGTAAAATAAGGATATTTCCCTTTAAGTAAACAGACACAGTAACAGACACAAATGCCGTTATACCCTAATTTATGCCTAGATATTACTAATACATGTCCCAGCTTAATCTAGCACACGCTTTGTTTTTATTTGCCATAAAGTACTTTCTTATAAATTCATAGATAGTATAGTAAATATATTTTTCAGTAAGGACATTATTTTCATCAACACACACTATGTTTTCCTTATTAATACTTTGTTGGTGAGAGTACGAGTCTACCATAAATGTATTACTAAATTTGTACTATTTTTATTGTTGCGCTTTTCAGGTTACTTTGCAAATATAAATAGTTCAGAAAGTGTTGCAAGAATTAAAATTGGTCAAATTACACTTGTAATGTGAACAACTGCTTCTGAATATATTTTCGGCGAAATTATCTTGAAAGAGTAAACTTTTGGAACTTGTTTCATTAGTACAATCAATGAGAATGAAAATCTTATATAGGTTAAGTTTTAAAATCCGTTTATCATTTCAAGATTAATCTAGACAAAGACCTAAGTCCCTTCTTCTCCTTCGTGTACATAATCTTTGGATCCACCTGCTATTTACTTCATTCTTGGATCCCAAAATAATTTTATAATTGATGAACAGTCCACACTTATCATTAGTGGCACACTTTTATTAAATAACGTATGCCACAACATCAAACAAGTTGAAGTAATGTTGCAAGATGGCTAAAGATTTAAACCACATCAAAATTGATAAAAGATATAATAAACCTAGTAGGATTCTTAACTGGGAATTTTCGCTACACTTGCTATGATCATTGAGGTGCTCTAACAGGTTATATCACACGTGAGATATTAAGGTGTGGCAGAAGGGAAAGCGAGTAATTTTACATTTTTGTAGCCAAAATAAATCAAATATTTCTCCAGTAGCAACATAGAGTTTAGTTTCCTGCACATGCTAATATCAACAGATATTGAATATCGGTCAATGATGGAATTTTGTCAGAACATTTTAAATAAAGAGAACAAGTTTTTACAAAATTCCAGAACACCCTTGACAGATATCCAAGATCTGTTGATATTAGCATGTGCAGAAAACTAAACTCTTATGTTGCTACTGGAGAAATATTTGATTTATTTTGGCCAAAAAATTTCAATTTTATAAAAACTGTAAAAATACTTGCACTCCCTTCGGCCGCAACTTAAAACTGGCATTATGGATTAATTTATTTTCTTCAATGGTATATTACGTTAATTGTGGAAGTATAGAATATACACAAAAGGTAATTAATAACATCAGGTTTTAGTAATTTTCATAGTAATTTGTTGGTAAGGAGACTTATATGATTGATATAATAAGGAAAGAATACCTCAAATTTATTTTAAGAATTAAATATAAATTCAAGATATTCTTTACTTACTATCAATAACATCAGGTTTATTATTATATTTTGCCCACAGTTTTGAAAATATGTTCATTAAAACAGTAGCCCCAGAGTTTTTAATTTCCCGCACAAAGAAGACATTACGCCACGTTTTAGGTAGGAATTACCTCGATGAAAACTTTTGAGTTGATAAAAGATTTATCTACAGAAAAAAAATTCAATGCTGTGCAATTATTTCTCTTTTAAGGCTAGCCACATAGAATATTTGAATTTATTGAAAAAATAAAGAAATACAATTTAAGCCAAGGACTCTTAGTCAACGACGATAGTGATTTTATCACCAGGAGCGAGAATTTACAGGTTGCTGCTAAAACTATCACGGGAACAAGTCACATATAATTATTGTCCATGTGAGAAATATTTATTGCGGAGATCAACCACGCTTGCCACCTTCAGGGTTTTTCCTTACGCAGTGCTGATGGTCATTGCATGGCAAATCTTGATAGAAAACTGCATGCATTTAAACTGAAAGGGCAGGTCTGAAGGAATCATGGGTATTCTTGGTTTCAAGACCCATTCTCCCGTAGTGCAACCTGTCATGTCAGTCACCTCTATGATAATGTTTTGCAGACTGTTTACCTGTAAGCAGGGACCATCACACAGTTTAGGTGGGTTAAAATTAAGCAGACAAATAATGGGTTTTCTAATTTTAATTTTTGATGAGCGTGGGTGGATAAACCAAATGGACTAAGGGAATTCAAAAATTAGACAGTGTGTTGCCTATGGACATGTAAATGCGGGAGGACACTTCAAAGTACTGGTCTAAAATACAGTCGTTAATTTTATCAACCGATTCCTTTTTGAAGTCAGAAAAGCTTGCTTCTGGAACTTTATATCTTCCTATATCTTTTGTCTGATAAAATAGAACTTAATGTATATCTGTTTGATTCGCTTGTTGTTTTCATAAATGTTAGTAGGTTAATTGCTGCTTATCTGTCCACATTGATTACAGAGTGATTAATACTGAACAATTCGAAATCCTCAATTAGCTTGAACAGTCAACAGGCTTTAACAACAACCGAACTTAAAGCAATACACTCCTCTTCGGTAGAAGACATGCAGTTTGTTTTTCTTTGATGACCAAGTAACACTATACCCTAAAAAAACTTATGTGGGCTCTCTATCATTTGTATCAGTTCCTCAGTCATAGTCCACAGACCCACAGACAATTTCACTCTTGGGTTGCTATTAAAGATCAATTATAAATCTAGTATGCATTTAACCTATCCTTACGCCTTTTTATGACGTGAATACGTCTTTAAATTTGCTACCATACGGGGCAATCCAAAAAAACCTAATGATAACAAAATCGGGGGATACAATTTGGCGTTGTAGTTTCGAATCCATCCTCTACATCCAAAATTACATTATACCACTTGATAGCTAAAGGATCAAAGAATGCATTACGATACGCGAGAACAGTGACGCATCGCACGCGGTGGATGGGGAAGCACCGCCATTTTGAGGTTATTTTGCTGCGTATCGAGATTTGCAATTAGTATAACTTTTTTTTATAGCTTTGTGCAATACATTAATGGCATAGTTAGTGTTGACTTAAATAAGTTACAAATCTGGTCTTGTTCATATGACTGCATACATAAAACATTTCGATTATAGCATCACTTGTTTCAGGCTTAACAAATTGAAATTTATTTTTCATCGGTGGAAATAGGCTTAGACTACATCATAAACCATCTTATCAACACTTGCTCTAAATAATTTGTTTAGTACAGTTCAGTCACAACTCTTTCTAGATATTGGTGAATACACTTGCCTAAGTAAATTGTTGCCAAATCTAAAATTTAGATTGGACAACAATTGATTTGGATTTAACCTTTCATACAAAAAAAAATTACTTACCTAATTTTTTGAATCATCAATTTATTTTATACTTATGCTAAACAAAATCATCAACAATTAATAATAAATAGGCTTTACTCTCTATGTCACATTTATTATACAAACAAGCGTCATTTTGTGAGCGAATAAATAACCGTTTTGTTATTATATTGTCAAATTTAAGTATTTTGGTGACATATTTAAGGACATAATATTGACTTATAAAGCTTAGACACAATATTATCATCGGAGTTTCACTCTCAATAGATTCTCTGTACTTTTGTCTTAGTCTCTTCACCTTCTTTTGTTTCTGTTTTAAAACAAGCTTTCACGGCTTCAACGGTAGCATTATTCGATGAAATTTGATTCGTTATAACTTCCCATTCTATATCAAAACATCTTTAATCTTAGAGGAATTGATATATTGTAGTAGTTCCCTAAGTGAGACATCATCCTATCCCTCAAACAACACTAAATAGATTATTTAAACTAGTGTTGCGGAAGCAGTTCTTTTTAGTGGCCATTGACACACTCCTCAATGCCTCCTCAGCAAAAGTTATAGCTTACAGCGAGTAAGACTGTCCATCTTTTCTTTAATTGCACTATGAGACCAAATCTGGTTGAAAGGTTTTGTTGTTTTTCTAATATCAAAGACATACCCTTTTTCACATTTTCCCCCACATTCACTGATACTTCCTGTTTACTCTGTCATTATTTCATCTTAATCTACCCCTTGGTTGCCTGAATAATGAACACAATCACATAAGATTTTTAAAAATTTACTTAAAGATTAGAGTACCTATACTTGAATTTTCAAGTTATGTTTAAACAGTAATTAAGGCAGTATTAATTTTTTGTGCACCCCCCTTTCCCTCGGATACAGCCTTGACTACATATATAATAAGAAAGGATAATATTCCAAAAGTGAGTACCCCCTAAGGTTTAATTGAGGACGCAAGCCTATTTCAAGCTTCAGCTTGCTATTTTACTTGTTTTTAAAGTTGCCTTATTTTGCAGGGAGGGGGGTGCTCCAAACCCTCCCTCACAATCCGCCACTGAAGATAATGTAAGAGTAAAGATAATATGACCAAGAGGTATACCGGAAAGATTTCCTTGCACGTAAATCCACACAAAGTTTTTTTTTTAGTTAACTAGATTTGTGTTCAAGGGGCCAAAGGTGTCAGTTAAAATACCGTAGTAAAAATAATGCTAAATTTCTCACTCATGTAATGTTTCGTATTTATAGGTTTTGTTACAACCCACTCTGGTTCCTTTTTACTTACGACCATTAAATAAGATAAAAGGGAGCGGCAGTAAGCTATGGAACAAGTGACAAGGGAAATTATTAGCAATATTTAAAAGCAACAATTTGAATGGTTTATTTGAAACAATAGCATTAGAGCAGAAAACATTATATGGTCTCATTATATCGAAATGAGATATGTTGGAAACCAAACAAATAGATATTAACTTTATATCTTTAAATTGCACAGATAATTTAAAAGAAATTTATAAATTTGTAGTATATCCAATATTCAAATGGGTCAGTCTTTAAGAGATAGAACAACCCGTAACGTTTATTTAAGTAGAATAAATCAATAATATTTATATCCATCAGGATAGTACACAAAAACTATATAAGGGCCTAATGGGCACCTTGAAAATGTTACAAATGTGTCTTTTTCATACTAAGAAATAAGACTTCAAAATACGTTAACTTTACCTGTTAACTATCTATAAGAGACTTTAAATAACGCGAGAGTTTGGCTAACAGACTTTAGTCAAACTCTCTCGGGATTATCAGATCCTGACTCAGTATTAGGAAATGAAACACTACTTCTTTTAATAAATAATAATGTAAATATCATATTTATAACAAACTTTAGAAAAATATTATAAAAGTTAATTAGATTCATAACTAATCACAAAAATAATAATGAAGATTACTATACTTTAAACTATATTTCAATATGTAAATATGAATAAGGAATTCTACCTTGATGTTTATAAAAATAAATACTATTATCCACCATATCAAACAATTTAATTTTAACTCGTTCAATTTCAAAACAATTAATAATTGTGGCTATCTTGATGATTAAATACTCCAAAAGACTCTAGCGCCCAAGTGGCGACATACAAAATATAGAGTCTCATTTTAAATTGAAATGGTAACATAACATTACATTATGTTACAGTTTTTGGGTTTTGGAGTTACCCATACCAGTAGTCAAGTGGCTTAAGGCTGGCTTTGAATATAGGTAAAATTTAAAAAAATAAAAGTCCTGAACCAGAATTCGCTATCACTAAAGGATATAAATCTGCTTCTGCGCAAGTGTAGAAATGTTGCAGCTATGCACCCATGATTCTCCCCAAAGATGCACCTTTTTAATTCACTCCATTTCTATATTCACTAAACAAGGAGAATATTGATGTCAAAAACTATGGTGACGTCACCATAAAATCATCTTTTGGTGTGTTTTTTTACCATTCCGTGCGAAGAATTTACTTCCAAGTCAATGCTTAGGTATTTAAAATCCTTATTGAAAATGACAGGAAATACAAATAGGCCTACTGTTAATTAATGTTTATCTTTCAAGATAGCCATTAAATGGGGACCCACCTCGGTGGCGTAGTTGGCTAACGCGCTTGTCGTGTTGAGCTCGACTGCTGAGGATGGGGAGATCGAAGTTCGAATCTCGGTCGGGTGAACTGGGGGTGGTTTTTCCTAAATGGTTTTCCACCCTCCCTTCACGCAAATGCGGGTTCACTTCCTCTAATTCAACCTTCCCAATTCCTAATCCATTAGCGTAATTATTACTTAAAGCGTATAACCCAATCGGGTAGTAAGACGCGGTGCTAAATAATAATAATAATAATAATAATAATAATAAACATTAAATGGGAGTTGGCATATTTCTGGATACTTTTCAAACAATCATAATAAGCCTATTAATTACAAAGTAATTAACTATGTTATAAGTTAAAGCTCTCGTTGCATTAATAACACATTTATTGAAACTTCAAAACATGTTTTAAAACTATACTTACATGCTATATATATCTTTAGTAAAGAAATGTCTTTGGACTGAGTAAAGTACAAACCTCTTTGGATCTAGAGAAATTTTCTTCAGTTTGCTGTTTTATTTATACTTTCTCTTGACCCTTTAGAGAGAGAAGTATTGGGATCGTAATAATTTGGAATTTGAGATTTTGGTGAATGTTGACGTTTCATGACCTTCTGATGAGTAAAAATTGTTTCCGCGATGTCTTTGTGTATTTATTTCAGCCTAGAGCCGAATCCATTTTACTGATCGGAGTTAAACTTGTTATCTAGGGTTTTCATAAGTTTCCTCATATGCCTTTAAGGAATTATATATTTAAACCTAAAATTAAGGGTAGCTTACTTTAGGGTTAAAAGCTAATAAATGGATTTTCTGCAAATCGGCTCAGGAGATTTTAGTTAAAATTCATATTCAGACACTGTTTAAAATTATGGATAAAATGGCGGATCTCATTTTTCCAGTAAAATAAAAAGAAGATAATTTAAAAAATTGAATATCTCCAATAATTTTGATCATATCTACGTAAACTTTTGAGATACGAAATAACTTGTCAGTAAACCTACATAGCTGTAGTACTATTAAAAATAAATAACTTTTAATTCAAATATATTTTTATAAAATTTATAGTTTCCGAGCTATAAGCAAACATATATTATTTTTTTAAATGGAGGGCTTTAAAATGGGTAGTTGATTTTTATTCTCCTTTTTGGACAGATATGTTCCTTTTTTTCTCATTGTTTCTGTGATAGTGTATAATATTTAATTTGTGCTCTTTGGTATAATATGAGTCTCTTTTTACCGTCATGTTTATGCATCCATGTATATTATTTAGTTTCACATGTATTACAAGTTTTAAGTCATTCTCCATGTTTAGGTAAATGAGGGAGAAAGTTGGTGCAGTACACCGGGATATTTATTTTTATATGGCTTTGTCTTATAATAACGAGATTAGTGCCATAGCGTTAAATGAATATAAAATTCAACAATACTAGGTAAGCAATAGATTTGTTACTACTACAGTAGCCCCATGACTTATTTGGTGCCGACTGACGGCTTTTAAAAGTTACCAGACCAAATTATGTATCCCTACGCCGAACCATATGATCTGCAAAAACATGTTTTTAGCAGCTGTCACTTCTGCCAGTCAAAATTTAGGTATAAACCTAAATGTTGACTGACAGAAGTCAGCTGTGAGCTGTCAGTCAGCACCAAAGAAGCCATGGGGCTATTGTACATCTATATAGAGATTGAAACATATTTTGTGCTTGCAAGACGTAGGACTATATTATTTTAATGCCTTTATAATTAATTGGTGTACAGTTAACTAAGTGTACTCTGAGGCTTATGAAAAAATGCCGCCATTTTAATTGATCGACGTGACATGATTTTAAAGTTGTGCCTACTCTTGAATGGGTGCCATTAAACGGGTGTAAATTTTCTCACAAATTTATCCTGTTCTGTTAAGTGAATATGGATTTCAGCGCATCTTTCAAAGTTGCGCCTACGCATCTATTTGCTCCATTTAGTGAATCCAAGCAGTGAAATGCACATATTCAGGCATTCTTAAGTTCTTTTACAAAGTTTATTGACCTTGAAAGTTTATTGACCTTGAAAGTTACATTGCTAACACACACATTCACATTCTATTTTGTTTATATTATTGTTTATTTTGCTAAGTATTATTATCAGGGCTGCGTCTAGGAAAAGGAAGGGGGGTTAAAGGGGGCAATTGCCCTGGGCCTCACATTCCAGGGGGCCACATTTCCTACAAACATTATTAAATTATTTAAGTATTCGCTTAGTGATAGGATTACATTCCAGATTCCTGAAAACTATAAGTTTATATAATTTAAGATTTACATTATTTGAGTAATGTACTGCAGTACACTAGAATACGCCACCATTGTGCTACCACTGTCGGTCCACAGAAAACTAACAGTGTTATGGTACGTAGGCATTTACTTATGTAACTTAATTTTATTGCATTTGATAAAGTACAATAATTTAATGGGTTGATCAATATTCCATAAAATATGAGAAATTATTAAGTACTTAACATAAGTAATGAGTACGTATCAATATATATTATAACGGCTTAATGCTAAAACTGAACAACTGCCGTACAAATGCCCCCGATTTTTTTTACCCAGGCCTCACATTTTCTTAAAACGGCACTGATTATTATTTATTTTACTACTCTGGAGCTTAATCTGCTTTTTAAAGGGAAAAGTAATCCGTTGGTCTGACTTTTTATCCAATTAAATATGAAATCAAATCAAATAAAGATGTGGAATGCTACCTATGTGACTTATTTTTTTTGTTAAAGAAACACGAATTACCTACTAAGGTTAATACAAACAACCAATAAAACTAAAATATAATTTTTCTTTGAATTTAAATCGTCAATATAAAATACATTTTAGCCTTTTAAACTGTTAAGTTTGACTTTTGATATGTATTCTGTAATTTATCAGGCCTAATATTTGGATTTTCAGTTGATTGGGCGATCAAATTAGAGATAAAACTATTTATCTTTATATTCAATAGGAAAATATAACATTTGTTGCGTGTTTTAAGACAGAATATTTTAAAACCCACCCATTTTATATGTTTTAACAGGAAAAAGTTATCCTATGTACGTCCTGAGAGTAGGAGGAGCACATAAGCAAAAATCCTAACTAAATTGATTGAGTGATTTTCGAGTTAACCACATTGAAGTTTTATTAGTAGTGAATTTGAACCTAATTCTGTAACATTGAAGCCAGGTAAACCACCAGACTGTAAAACAAAAAACCGCAACACTACCGATTCAAATTCAAGCAATAATTAAATTTGGGGCCTTTTTAATCAGTAGTAAAAAAATACTTCCAACGGTGCCACACACATGGGATTACCAAAATATTATAATACTATGTATGTATCTACTTTTCTTTAAGTTATATTATACTCTTTGGAGTAAGCTTAATTTAAGAAAACATTTTAAATTTTAGTTTAACTTCAGGTTAAGAAAATGTATTGGTATAACTTGGTTGGATTCTAATGTGTGTCACATTCAGGGGATAGTAACTAGCAGATGAAGTGCTTCTTAATCTTAATTTGCTAAGAGATAACAGTCTTAATTACAATGTTTTTGCTGTCCACCACGTCATACGGGATACCCAAGCATTCACACTAAAAGACTAGGGAGGAGGAATGTAGAATTTTAATGGAAATGTATCCATATTTGCGAGGAGGTAGAGTGATAAACATTATTTATGAAATACCACTTTTCTACACCCAAATGAGATTCGAGACCCGACCTCTATATCCTCAGAAAACCAGACTAGACGAGGTTGACACCTTAGCCCACATGCCAACTGATCCAGGTTTAAATACTTTGATTGCTCATAACACCGGTATTTGGTACCAATAAGTTGTTGTGAAAGCAACGGTTTCATAAACAGCAAAATTCAATATCCAAATGTCAAATTAATATCTTGTTTATTTCCCCTTGGCTCCATCCATTCTTAATTAGCAGAAGCAGGCGCAACCATTCGACTAATAAAAACCAACTCTGCATTTGGTTGCAATGTTTGAACAATCTAGAAATTGACCACTCTGCACACAATAGTACATTCATCCAATGACAAAGTATGATAGAGAATAGTCAGGAAAAATGTAACCATTTCACTTTTAAAATCAACACGTTTGAAAAACTAAAGAAGACAAAAAAAAGGAATGAGGTAACTTCTTAGAATATTTCACTTAAATATATTTAAATCAAAGACGATTATTTAATTATACATTACAAAACCTTTCATAGATATGGCCTTGCGTGAATACGGATATCCGCGATACAATTAACAACTCAGACAAACAATTGATAATCCAACAAATGCCGACTGAAAAAATAATTTTATGCTTAACCAGCAACTACTTTTTTATTTTAATATTTCATAAAATAATTTCAAAAAATAAAATTAAAAAAAAATACGCCCAGGAAATAAATAATATTTATTTTTCTTGGAAATGTTTATGCATACCTATTGCGGAAAAATGGAAAGATAAAAATAAATAAACTTCGAGATGTTTTCTAAGTAGTGGGCCAGTACCAAAACTACTGTGTTGGGGTTTTGGGCTCTCACCATTCTCACGAAGTTGTAGTTTGAATAATCCTTGGCCTAATAATTATTTCCAAATTGTTTGATAAGTGATATCCAGCCCCTACCCTCTAACGCATACCAGTCGGACATACCTCAATCAGCTTGACAAGTTATTTAGGGTATCCCAATATTAACTAGAATTTCATATAATTTGTTTCTTTTAACTGAATCATAGGCCTATTTAAACTATATGTATAATTGATGTACCGTCATGTGGTATTCCTACTTTTTACTTTCTCGCTACCTTATAGGGAGAGAAAGTATTGTGATCGTTAAAACAAATTGAACTCAAGATTTTGACGAATTTCCACGTTTCATGACCTCCCGAATCAGAAAAAATTGTTTTTGAATCTCCATCTGTCTGTTTGTCTGTCTATACCTCGGAGTAGAGCCCAAACTATTTTAACTATCGCGCTAAAACTTCGTATCAAGGGTTTTCATAGGGTTCCCCCAAGGACTATTTAGAATTAAATATCTAACCCTAAAATTAAGGGTAGTTTACTGGGCGAAAAGATAAAACAATCGATTTTATCAAAATTTGTTCTAACCATTTTGATTAAATTTCATTTCTAAGCATTGATCAATATTGCAAACAAAATTGCTACTCTCAATTTTTTCCTCAAAATTACTCTAAGGGTTCCGGTCAAATGCATACTTTCATTTTTATTATATCTCCGTAAAACTTTGAGATATTCAATTATTTATCATTGCAAATATAATTTTATAAAACCAATAATTTCCAACTATATGCAAATATATATATTTTTTAACTTTTAGGACATTTAAGGTAAAGTATTGCAACCGTAAAAAATAATCTAAACTGAGATGTTGGTGTATGTCAACTTTTCATGAACCCCTGCACCTTAAAAATGTGTTTTTGCAATGCTCTTTGTCTATATGTCTGATTAACCCTAAGATTAATAGTAGTTTACTAAAGGGCGAAAAGCGAAAAATAGATTTGTCTCAAAATTGGCTCTAAAGATTTTGATTAAAATTCGTATATAGACTTTGATAAAGGTTTTGAACAAAATGACTGTTTTTATTTTCCCATGAAAATGACTTTTAGGATATTACTTTGCAGAAAGGGAGATTTCTATATCTCTGCAAATATATGAGATACAAAATAACTTATCAGTGCAAAATTGTAGCACTACTAGAAATAAAAATAATTATTTGAAATACATTTTTATAAAACCAATAGTTTCTTAGATACTGGCAAATGTATTAATACAATTTTGTGAGCTTTAGTTGTACATAGATACAACTTATGTTTTAACGCAATAAATATTCAACGCCATAGAGTAATTAAATATTAGTTCATATCTCAAAAAGTCTATGTTATTTTTCCTTTAACCTTTTAGGGTAAATGTTTGTACAACCATGATCTATCGCCTTCATTTTAGACTCGATAGTCAATATTTACCCTTTTTATTGGTCTAAATTTATAAATGAGGAATTTAATAACAATGCGATAACCATAAGATGTGCAACCCCTAATATAATGTCGAAAATTTTAACCGGAATTCTAAATTTTAATACGTAGTGTTGACCCTAGTGGACCCAATATCGATAATTTTTATTGATCCAAATATATAAATGAGGACTTTAATTCTTTAAAAATAAAATTATAACATTTAAAACAAAGAGTCAAAACATGTTTTACGTAAGTAGGTTATAGTGTAATTTTTGCTCGGGTTTGCTAGTGTATAGTTATTATTTGGTTTCACATATAAAATATTACGAGTTTTGATTAAAGATTTCCATTTTTAAACAATTGGGTAAGAAAGCCCTTGCGGAGTTCCATACATTTTTTTAATAATTGCCGAATAGTAATAATCTGAACCGTTGTTGACCTAGTTCATTGAAATCCATACAGATTGTATATCATTTATTTCCTATTCACATTACATCAATCTAATTAATTATGTTAGATAAAATAGTATAACATGGTGGCAGTAGGGAAATAACTCTATAATAATTATTACACTCTGATTTATCTCCTTTTTTTAAAATAGCTATAATAATACCTAGCTTACATTCTTGTAGTTCATATAACTTAGTTAGTTTATGAATTTATATTACTAACATTTCAATTAATTATTTTGGTTAATTTCTCTCGTATTTATTATATGTAAACTTATTCATATATATATATATATATACATAAATACATGAATATATATTGTTATATATGAAGAACTGAGGACTTATTTAAGCTTATCTCACAGTGGTTTGGAGTAAAATCGCTTCAAGGTAGCTATTTAAAGGTGTATGTGTATAGCATCAAACAGAAAAGTTAGTTTTAAACAACTAAAATTATAGAGATAGCATATTTGAAGTCACAAAGCCAACCAGAACTCTCGAATTCATAAAGATTTCCCTGACGAAAATAACAATCTATTCAAATCACAGTGCCTTTCATAATGATAATTAACTGTAATTTTCTTTGGGACTTATACTGGTTGCTTATAAAATTAATCAACACAAGTTTAATAATTTATGACGTAGCCAAAGAATAACTAAGATTTATCAAGTATAAGTATTTAAAAAAATCTGTGTAGGCCTGTATACAAATATCTTTTATTCTTAGTGTAGATTTTTTGTATAGTTTATTTGCAGGGTAAAATTTTTATTATTATTATTAGCACCGCGTCTTACTACCCGTTCGGGTTATACGCACTTACGCTAATGTGTAATGGTAGGGTGATTGTGAGATGAAATGGAGGACCTACAGTTTAACGTGGAATCCGAACCACGGCGGAGGCCTGGCATTCCTCACATTCACAAGATGTCTTGTCAGAGGTGAAGGAAGGGTTTGGTAATCAGATAAATTTATGCCGGGACCGGAGATTGAACCCCGGCCGCCAGCAAAGAAGTCTGACACCTTACCCCTAGACCGCCAGGTCACCCTGCAGGGTAAAAACATACTTTATAAGATTAAGGTAAAGCTTACTGTAGGCACTACTTTAACATCTTTTAATCCAGTTAATAAATATAATTATTAGTAGAATTAGTTTCAAAAAATTTCAATTTACATCAAAATACAAAATTAATTTAGACTATTAGCTGAAGAATTTACTAGTAGGTACCTGTTATTGCTTTGTTTTAATTGTTTGTTAAAACAAATTTAAACTATTTGGGACCCAGTAGGAGATCGATTATTTATTTGTATGCCCCTCAGCAACAATCCTTCAGAAAAGCTTCCGACGCCTCTGGTCGTAGAGAATCCAACTTTCCCAGTGTTGCCATGTTTCATTTCAAAGAGAGAGGGTAAATGCTTCCCTTCCTCTCCAACTATCCCAACAACCGCAGCTCCGCCGACGCTGAACGTGGGAAGAACGGCAGTCAATACGTATTCCTAGACTTGGTAGAAATACCTGACATGTAAGTACGCGAAGGAAAACTTAAAGAGGAAACATTATATCTCAATTTTGCTAATACACAGAATTACTTTATTTTGTACAGTAGAACCTCATTAATTCGGACCCTATTAAACCGGACTTAACTTATTCCGGACAACCCTTTTCCCAAAATAAGACATTAACATTATTATTATTATTATTATTATTATTATTATTATTATTATTAGCACCGCGTCTTACTACCCATTCGGGTTATACGCACTTACGCTAATGTGTAATGGTAGGGTGATTGTGAGATGAAATGAAGGACCTACAGTTTAACGTGGAATCCGAACCACGGTGGAGGCCTGGCATTCCCCACATTCACAAGATGTCTTGTCAGAGGTGAAGGAAGGGTTTGGTAATCAGATAAATCTGTGCCGGGACCGAGGATTGAACCCCGGCCGCCAGCACAGAAGTCTTAACACCTTACCCCTAGACCACCAGGTCACCAATACATTAACAAAGGCAGCGAAAATGTGTGCTAAATAAAAATAAGAAATAATATTTAGCACCGCGTCTTACTACACATTCGGGTTATACGCTTTAAGTACTAATTACACTAATAGATTAGGAATTGGTAAGGTTTAATCAGAGGAAGTGAACCCGCATTTGAGTGTAGGGATAGAGGAAAACCATTTAGGAAAAATCACTCCCAGTTCACCCGACCGAGATTCGAACCTCGATCTCCCCGTCCTCAGCAGTGGAGCTCAACACGACAAGCGCGTTAGCCAACTACGCCACCGAGGCGGGTAAAAACAAGAAAACATCAGTAATTTCTTCAAACCTGTTAGTGTAACATGTAACATGAGTGTGAATGAACCAAAACTGCCATGTTCTAAGTAAAGTCAGATTAAAGGGCCAAAATATCCTGTAAGTAATAATGTACATATTAATTTAGTTTCTATTTGTATTACTTAAAATGTAAAATAAATGTAGTTTGTTTTTGTATAGGTCTAGGCTGTTTTAATCGTACCTTACCTTATAGGTTTATTTTAGTTCGGACAACTTCAAGCCCCAATAATTAGTTCTGATTAATGAGGTTATACTGTACTTACATCAAGCGGTCTAAGGCACTTGACTGTTCTTGAGGAGGTTGGGGTTTTAATCCTGGGTAGGTTCACTAAATCTCCACAGGTAACTTTCCCTGTAGTTTTCCCACCCTCTATCAAAGCTAATGTGCGTGCATTTTTATCTAAGTTTTTTACCTTCGGCCCTACCCCTTGGATTAAATGGTTAAGGGTGCCATTCAACCCTATTTGAATGAAAATATCATCACTGAAGTATTCCTTATGATAATGACATTTCTGTAGATTCGAAAATACTAAAACAATCCTCAATTGTCTTATTATTTTATGTTAGGGCCACGCTAAAATATAACTTTTAACGTTTGAAAAGGGCAACATCTATCTATGTTTCTAACCAATTTACTTTAACCTCAGAACTGCGTTGTTTCTCGTGAAAAGTCTTTGAATGTGAGTTAATTCTACCTTAACACGATTTTTTTATTAAAACATATAACTTAAAATGTGAGTTTTTTTTTCTACGTCATAAGGACTTGTTAAATTTCACCTACAAATTGGCTTATACCATTTTTTAAATTAACAATCACTTTGGAGGATTTATTAATGCTTGCAACGTAGCTGAGCGCTTTGGTAGGATATGTGGCTACCTTTAACTTTTTTTTTTTTGCAAAATGTAGGGGCTTACAAAAATTAGGAGATATAAAGTATTAATGTAGGCCTATTCGTAATAATTTATAGCATTGGTAGTCGTACAATCTAAGGTGGAACTAGTTCAATACTGGAGTGTCGATTACGGGGAAGTTGAGATTCGAATTCCCGTCAGGTGCTATTTCCTAAAATGTTTCCCTCTCTTCCTCTATTCATATACAAAACGTACTCAACCCCACCATATTAGTGTAAATATTCGTATATCCCGAACGCATAAAAATACGTTATGCATAAAAAAAAATCTACATATTTTGTTATAGTAGAGTGTAGAGCCTATCACAGATAAAATACGATTAAAGCTAAGCACTATACTCTAATTATTTGACACCGTGTAACATATAGGCTTACGTACTAAGATACAGTAGCCCCATGGCTTCTTTGGTGCTGACTTCTGACAATCAACATTTAGGTATATACCTTAAATTTTGACCGTTAGAAGTGACAGCTGCTAAACACATGTTTTTGCAGATCATATGGTTCCGCGTAGGGATACATAATTTGGTATGGTAGCTTTTCAAAGCTGTGAGCTGTCGGTCAGCACCAAAGACGCCATGGGGCTACTGTAGTTTCAAAGCAAATACAATTTAAACTTCCTCTTATTGTTTGTGGGTAATAATCTACATAAGATCTATTTAACTTTAAATATAAACTTTTTTTAGCACTGCGTCTTACTACCTATTCGGTTTATAGGCCTATTCTTATGTAGTAATTAGCCTACGTTAATAAGGTAAATATGAGGACGGTTGAAATTAGATGAGTGTACACCTATTTGTATGGAGAAACGGAGTAAGAAACTTATTAAAACATTCGTTTGGGTGTTGAGTGAATTAAATCGAAAAATAAGTCAAACAAAAGCAAAAATTAAAATATTCTCATATTTGGTTGCTATAGCATGGTCGCTTTGAAATAATTTTTTGGAAGATTTCTCTCTCTCTAGGTATAGAAATACATACATATATACATACATTTATAATTAAGTATGTATGTATGTATGTATGTATGTATGTATGTATGTATGTATGTATGTATGTATGTATGTATGTATGTGTGTGTATGTGTGTATGTATGTATTTATGTGTGTGTGATATTGCGTTGTGTTGGGTTGTGTTGTGTGTATGTATACCACTCAACAGCTGCTCAAAAATAAAAAAACCCAGTATATCGAAATATTAAGACAAATCATAATTCATAGAAAAATATATAATACTGGTAGCTATTTATTTTTAAACACAACTTTTCTTGATATACACCAATACATAGGTATCGTAATGGAGGCGCGGGACCTCGGGGTCACGGGCCGTCCACACGTTATCAAGTGAACCACGAGCTCTTTTCAGGATATTGGGATACGTTTATGATTAGACAGGATTGAAAAATTCACACGAAATATCCGAAGTTGCTATTATTTAAAAGAGCAAGAAAACATATTGTAGCGAGCGAGACCATGCTTGAACCAGCCCCGAACAATCACCAGGCTTGGGCCACCCCTCATAGCAAGGGGGTGGGGGACATTCCAACGGGCTGAGTGTAGGGCTAAACGAAACATGTGTGACAAGAGACATTCAAGCAACGGGGCTGAGAGTGTCAACACTAGAGTGCGTGTTTTCACAGTGTAATGGACGTGTGCGACGGACTCAAGACTTGTGTATTTAATAGACGTATTAATAAGTAATCATTCTTTGTAATGTTGTAGTTTAGAAATAAGAGTAGTAAATAAGAACCGTAACAGTGGTGGCAGCGGTGGGATAGTACCTTATTATATTATACTATATTAAACTACAATGGCTAGTGCTGTATTAATGCCTCGAATATTCGACGGTCAAGGTGACGTGTCCGAGTGGATCGCCCATTTTGAGTTAGTGGCCACAGTGAACAATTGGTCGGATGACGCAACGAAGTGCGCGTATCTTGCGGCAAGTTTGGCCGGTAAAGCGTTACAATCATATCTTGTTTTGGACCAAGAAGAACAAAAACAATATTCTAAAGTTAAACATGGATTAAAACAAGCTCTGGCCCCGGGGAAAGGAGACGATCTTTTTAAAGCCATGTTTTGTAACCGACGTAATGCACCCGACGAACCACTCCCGCCACTTGGACTGGATTTACGCCGACTTTCAGCTAAAGCTTTCCCAAATTTATATGCGGCTGTGAGAGATCTTCTCGACAAGGACCAATTTATAGAAGCGTTAAATGACGCGCAATTGCGTTTATTTGTGCGACAGGCTGGACCTAAAACGCTTGACGAAGCTATGACTGTTGCTGTAGAAACAGAATCTACCCTCGAAGTGGAACGTTCGAGGATGCTACCAACCCATACAAGTGGCAATGAGACCACCACCAATTCTCCAGGCATAGTGGTAGGTCTTACTCTGCAAGATATGGGCAAGCTGCTTCAGGAACAACAAAAGACGCTTCAGGCCACGACGACAGCAATGCAGCAATTATCAACCACACTTTCTGCATCACGGGAGCGGGGTGACCGACGCCCATTACAATCATCCCCTGGTCGATCAATTAGATGCTGGGCTTGTTGCGAAAACGACCACCGGCGGGCACAGTGCCCTCAGGGAAATGCCCAGTGGCCAGTGTGAACGAGTTCATGTCGGCTGGGACTTCACACGGGATCGCAAAACGCGCTATGGCAATGAAGGAGGCTTCACACAGAACTGCGAAACGCGCGCCGAATGGGGAGGCTTCACAAGAGACCGGTAAACGCGTTCCATCCGAGGAGGATCTACCCACGATCACGGAACACGTGCTGGTTGAGAAGCATTCACACGGGGATGGTAGTTGTGAGGTAAGTTCACACGTGAGGGAAGGTAACGAGATTGGTTCGTCGTCCCTACATGTTAGCGTGAACTACTAGGCTATCGACAGGTACCCTGGTACATTTGGGGTATGGAGTGTAGTCAGACGGGGCAGTATACGTGAACGGACATGTAGAAGGTTGTGCTGTTCGTATTTTAATTGAAACCGGTGCCGCCGTGTCCTTAATACGCAGAGACGTGTGGGAAAGTGTTAAAGGACGGCCAACAATGTCGGTAGCACCCACATTAGCCTGTATCGTGAACGCGAGTGGAGATCCAATAAATACGGAGGGAGAGGTCAAAATGACTGTAAAGATTGGTGTTACTCAAGTGCTACACAGATTACTAGTCGTATGTAATATTACCCAACAGTACATTATTGGAGTAGATTTTCTCATAAAAAAATCAGGGGGATGTTTTACTCTCTAGCTCAGGTGACTCAGTGGTAGGGTTGATAACAGTTCCAAAAAAGAATCATGTGAATGGAACTAGCGTGTGGAAAGTAGCTGTGGACAAATAAAATGATAGTACCATCATATAGTGAGGTGTTCACTCGTGGATCGGTTAACGCAGCTCACGATAAAGGGACTGGATTTTTAGAGCCTTCGGCCAACCTTAGAGAGAAGCACGTAGTTATGACTGCCCATGTATTGGCAAGTATACAAAACAAGGAATTACCAATTAGACTTATTAACCCAGGTCCCTCGCCAGTTACATTGCGGGCAGGTACGACGATAGGCAAGTTCTTTGAAGTACTTCAAGAGATGCCAGTTGCAACAATTGGGAAAATAAACACGAGTGACGAACGAGTAGAACATCTTTTTGACTTGACAAAATGCAAATTGGACCAGAAAGCGCCAAAGACTTTGCAGCTTGCTAAACGAGTTTAATGATATCTGCTCCAAGGGATTAAATGACCTGGGAGAACTAATCGGATTTATCATCACTTTGAAACAGGTAGTGCTATTCCTGTCAGGCAGCCACCAAGACGTCTCCCAATACATCGGTGGAGAGAAGCGAGCCGGGTAGTGGAGGACATGATATTGGATGATATTATACAACCGTCATCATATCCATGGAGTTCTCCCACTGTCCTTGTGCAAAAAAAGGTTGGAACAACAAGATTTTGCGTGGACTACAGGAAGTTAAACGCAGTAACATCAAAGGATGCTTACCCTCTTCCACGGATCGACGATCTCCTGGACTCACTAGGAGGTGCAACATCGTTCAGTACCCTGGTTATGGCATCAGGGTACTGGCAATATGAAGTGGACCCCGAGGATTGCCCAAAGACCACATTTTTAACAGGGGAATGGGGGCTATATGAATTTAAAGTCCTACCCTACGGTGTGTGCAATGGACCTAGCACTTTTCAACGTCTAATGGATTTAATTTTAGCTGGGTTGCAATGGAAGTCCACACTGGTTTATCTATATGGCGTAATAGTTTATGGGAAAACATTCAACGAACATTTACTTCGACTTCAAGAACTGTTCTTACGTTTGCGAGAATCAGGGCTAAAACTAAAACCTTCAAAGTGTCAGCTCATGCAGCCTCAAGTCAATTTCTTGGGACATACCATCTCAGGACGGGGAATTTCAACAGACCCACAGAAGGTGCGTGCTGTTGAGGAGTGGCCGGCCCCAAAATACATAGAGGAACTTCGGTCATTTCTAGGAACTTCTTCATATTACCGCAGATTCATTAAAAGTTTTGCAAACGTGGCTGCACCTCTTTACAAGCTTACACAATAAGGTGGACGGTTTACCTGGGATCAAACCTGTGAAATAGCTTTCAAAGATCTAAAGAAACACCTTACTTCCAGTCCTGTTCTGGCATTTCCTTCACCTGAAGATAACTTTACTCTAGACACAGATGCAAGCAATATAGGTATATGTGCTGTATTGAGCATTAAATGGGATGGAAGAAGGTAGTAGCCTATATGAGTCACACATTGACAAAGATATAGCGACATTATTGTGTGACAAGAAAGGAAATATTGGCTCTAGTTGTTGCCACCAGACATTTTCGGCACTATTTATACGGCAAACCATTTATTGTCGGAACAGACCATAGCTCCTTACGCTGGCTTCAATCTTTCAAAGATCCAGAAGGGCAGGTTGCACGCTGGCTGGAACAACTTGCTGAGCTGGAGTTCACAGTGCAACACCGAAGTGGCAAGTCCCATGGGAATGCTGATGGGCTCTCTCATCGGCCATGCCAACAATGTGGAAGAGACAGTGCGAAGGAAGATGCATTTAAAGCACCTAACAATTTCAAGGGAAGTTTAAGTGAAGTACTGGATGTAAGTTTTATTGTGATCGACAGCTTCGGATGATCGCTAGAAGAACTACAGAAGAAACAGGAAGAAGATCCGATAGTTAAAGAAGGTATAAGGAGGGAGAACAACCACCCCAAGACACAATCGTGCAAGAAAGTCGTCAGGTGTTAAGACTATGGAAACAATGTGATAGTTTGACACTAAGGGACGGCTTGGTGTATCGACAGGGGGAGGGAGATATTAGGAACAGATTTCGGCTACTTCTACCACGAGACCTAAAAATTGAAGTCATGGAGGCACTCCATAGTTCACCAACAAGAGGTCATCTGGGATTTAAGAAAACGTTAGAGAAAGTTCGGGAGCGGTTCTATAGGCCTGGGCATCTGGAAGATTTGAAGGTATGGTGTAAATACTGCCATGATTGTGCACGTAGGAAATCCCCAAATATGGCTGCAAGAGAACCACTCATCAATCGTCAACCAGGATACTCATTACAACGGATCTCCGTAGACATCTTGGACCCACTATCTGAGACCGCCCAAAACAATAAATACATCCTGGTTTTAGCGGATCATTTCACGAAGTGGACAGAAGCATATGCCATACCTAGCCAGGAAACTGTGACAGTGTCAAGGATAATAATTGAGGAATTCGTGTGTCGGTTTGGAGCTCCCAATGAAATCCACAGTGACCAAGGGCGTCAATTCAAAGCTAAGATATTTCTAGAAATGTGCTTGTTTCTGGGAATCAGGAAAATAAGGACTACACCATACCATCCCCAATCAGATGGATTAGTCGAAAGGTTTAACCTCACACTTCTAGCCATGTTAAGCCAGTGGGTTAATGAGTGACACAATGACTGGGACAACTTCCTCCCCCAAGTCATGTTAGCCTACAGGTCTAGTCAGCTTGAATCAACATGCTACACACCGTTTTATCTCATATTTGGGTGAGATGTACGACTACCAGTCTATGTTGCATTAGGTCACCCGGAAAAAGTGTTTTTGAATGAAACCTTATTTGTGCAAGGCATGCGAGGCCGTTTCGAATAGGCGTACGAAAAAGTTCGAGAAAAACTGCCAACACGTACAAAAGACGTTTTATGATCGACGATGTTCAGGTTCCCCTTATGAGGAAGAGCAGCGAGTGTGGCTACTTAGCAGTGCCTTTAAACGTGGATGCACACCGAAACTATACCGCCCATGAGAAGGACCTTACGTGATAATAAAACGAGTTTCCGATGTCACGTATCGTGTAAAGAAAGGCCAAAAGCGCTTAGTTGTCCATTTCAACAGGCTCTAGTTGTACCAGGCTTTAGACACCAAAGGCGAGAAAAGAGAAGCTCCTAAGGTTGCAGGAGAACCTGAAAAACGGGAGGAGGAAAAGGCACTGTCAAACCAACTGTCACGCGAGGGTCAAATCACCAACCCTCTCCAACAAGAGCACCTCCAGGTAAAACTGGTACCAGCAGGACTGAGGGAGCAGCTTCAACAAACACGAGCGTGTGAGCAGGTGGCGGAGTCCGAACGTCGCTACCCTAAACTAAACTCGCGTGTACCAGAGCGGTATCAAGCCGGGTATAATTTTGTGGGTACTGTGTTGTGCCCAATTTACGAGGGGGGTAGTGTAGCGAGTGAGACCATGCTCGAGACAGCCCCGAACAATCACCAGGCTTCGGCCACTCCTCATAGCAAGGGAGTGGGGGACATTCCAACGGGCTGAGTGTAGGGCTAAACCAGACCGGCGTAACAAGAGACAGTCGAGCAACGGGGCTGAGAGTGTCAACACTAGAGTGCGTGTTTTCACATTGTAATGGACGTGTGCGACGGACTCAAGACTTGTGTATTTAATAGACGTATTAATAAGTAATCATTCTTTGTAATGTTGTCGTTTAGAAATAAGAGTAGTAAATAAGAACCTTAACAATATGTTGAATTAACTACAACTAAACTAGTCACTGACTTAAATAAAGAGTTATAATTAATCTATAAATTAACAAGCAATGAAAACACATAAAATAAAATTAAACTAAATAAACAGGTAATTGATAATTCAGTAATACAAAATTAATCATTAAAAATTTAAACAACAGTATCTTATAATGTTCAATCACTTTACAATTTACAGTTGAAGTCTATGTCATTCAAGTCACACCACCACTTGTCTTCGCACACCACACACTGCGCTGACCCACGTTACACGAACATTAGACTTGCTGCTCTACTCACTGTATACACTGGACCACTCACTGGACACGCTGGCCCACTCGCTAGACACGCTAGCCCACTCGCTAGATACGCTGGCCCACTCGCTGGCCACACTGACCCATTATCTGGCACGAAGGCCTAATCCTGGATACGCCTGTTTACTCACTTGCCTAGCCTGTCCTCAGACTGGAGGCCCTTCGCTGACCACAAACCATGTATATACAGTGTGTTCGGAAATTCAACGATCAAACTGCGCATATAGTTTGTTTGAACCAAAAGTAATACAAAATTCTTATACACTTACATCCAGTAAACTATGCTAATATCATTAAATTATGTTCAAATCTTCAGCGTACAGCACCGAGAGAGCATAGCTGTGTAAGCATTCGTTTACAAGTTTCATAGTAACTAGGTGCGTGGAACTGCACATGAAATAAGGGCAAACAATTGCTGGGATTGTAACGGTACTAGTTTAGTACGTTACAATAAAGCAAACCCATCCCACCTCATGCTAACCTACCAGCATAAATTATCTTTCGATTCATACTACCCACTCCGAAGAACGTCGACATTAACTTATACTTCCTAAAATAAAACCCATCTCTATTCTTGTTCCATGTAGTTCCAAGCTATACACAAACATTTTAATTCACTATCAACTCTCTCACCAATATAAACTGTTCATGTACTTACTTTCTGAATCTTCTGGCTAGCACAGCCTTAAGCCTGGCCTAACTTCAAAACGTCCTAAATCGGTGAGTGGGGAAAATCTGCCATGGTGTCTCAACAGCTGATGTTCCGGTTGGCCTGGTCTTAAGTATCTAATGGATAACTATCGAGACAGCGTTCGAGACTGGGCGCGGACTTTCGTGCCCTCTGGCGGAGAGTGGAGCCAACCACCAAATCATCGCCTGCCCACCTGCGTCATCAGCACCTCTAGTTAAAAAGATCACTAGACAACAAACCTGGGGTGATATTGTTGGAGACGCGATGACCAATTGGAGAGCGGGAAGAGAAACGGCCTACGTGACCTAGTGAGTGTAGCTGTCCACCAAAGTGACGGCTCCTGATAATTTCTACTCCTCCCACTATTGTTTCCCTTGGTAACAAGACGCTATAAGTATGGCGGCACACAAGACAACGACGACTATTAGATTCAGCACCACCGAGGGTGAATGACTAGTAGATTCAACACCATCGAGGATGAACAACTATTATTCGATTCGACGCCATCATGGATAAACTATTTGGTTCGGCGCCGCCATTAATGGACTTTTGAGACTTGTGTGGATTGTTAATATCCAATATCATCTGGAGACAATCTTTTCTACAAATGGACTGTTTCAGGAAAGTTGTAAAACTATGTAAATCTTCAAATATTGAAACTTAGGTAATCTAAATTAGGACTCTAAATTTTTTACGTAAGAAATAAACATGTGATTTTCTGGTTTAAATATGAGTATTACTGTTGAAATATTTTTCTTTCAAAGTCTATTATTATGGTGTCGTCCCTCAGGCGCTTGGTTCTTATTTCATTTGTAAATATTTAATAATAATAATAATAATTATTATTATTATTATTATTAGCACCGCGTCTTACTACCCGTTCGGGTTATACGCACTTACGCGAATGTGTAATGGTAGGGTGATTGTGAGATGAAATGGAGGACCTACAGTTTAACGTGGAATCCGAACCACGGTGGAGGCCTGGCATTCCCCACATTCACAAGATGTCTTGTCAGAGATGAAGGAAGGGTTTGGTAATCAGATAAATCTGTGCCGGGACCAAGGATCGAACCCCGTACCCCCAACACAGAAGTCCGACACCTTACCCCTAGACCACCAGGTCACCAAAAAATATTTAATTATTGCTGTTCGTTCCCAAGTTAGTTTTGTTGAAGTGCATTTAAATTTAATTTATAATCATTCAAATTCTTTCTTTTGTTTGCTAATATATTTATGTGACGTAAATATTGCTGTTTGCCTTAAATTTAACTTTAAATTTAACAAAGTCTTTCATTATGAATATTAATTTTGTAACCAATGTTGGTTGTCATTTATGCCGCGACTTTCTAAAAGACTTTGATGTTGTGGTTTCTAAAGTCTGTTCACGGTAGGAATTGTTTTCTGAAAGGCCCTTTTCCCTACCAAAAATATATTATATAGTAGGATATTGGTAGGAAAAAGCACCTTTCAGAGAGTAAGTCCTACCGTGAATGGAATATAGTAGTCCCGTGAGAGATTCGACTTACGGTCTGAAGCCGAGCTCTCGCGTTTTTTTAATATGTAATGTTTGTTGTAACATAACCGTTTCAGTTAATATGTGTCTATTTTTGTATTTTGAAGCACAGACACTTTCTTGATTGTTGGAGCACATAAAGCTATTTATTATTCATAATTATGTGTAATTATGATTATTTGATTTCCATAACTATTTAAAGTAAACATGGTCTATTCGACTCTGCCTGTTATTCTATCGTTTCTCGTTGAAACTAGCTATTGTACAATGTTTTCCAACTACAGCGACAAGATGACCCTTAAGGCCACTTCAATTATTGTTGTCATATTTTTCAATAAGCTATCATTATTAAATTTAAACTTTGCTATTACTTCTTTCTATTATTATGTATGTTAGCTTACTCTTTCCCATCCTTGTAGTATTTTTGGTGACCTATTACTATAAGGTAACAGAGGGGGTGTAACATGATGTAGGACTGTTATGATGACCCTCAGAACTAACTCCTATTTCTAGATGGACTGGTGTGTTGTTTACTATTAATTCTGGTATGCTATGCTGCCGTGCTCCAAGATGTCAAGGTGTGCAGCACCATGCACCCAAGTCCTATGCAACCTGTTGTACACGCATGCTTGAACAGCTTTGCTTTTCCAGCGCTGTACACAGAAACTTTGTACACAATTTAGTGGTATTAGCATAGTTTGCTGGATGTAAGTGTACAGAGATTTTGTATTATTTTTTGTTCTATCAAACTATATGTACAGTTTTGGCGTTGAGCTACCAAACACCTGTATAGGGGTCACAGTTAAAAATCTGTAATCCATTTATAGAATACTGTGTTAGAATAAAATGAGCCTTGACTCTTATAGATGGTCTTTGTCCTTTAAAGTAAGATCACCTCTCCACCCACTAATCTCCTTGGCATTGAAGCTAGTTGGTTACTTGCCAAACGAGGATGGATAAATAGAGAGAAATAGAGAGAGCAAGTGCAAACAGTTGACAAGCGCGCCGGCCCCACACTGCCCACAGTCGGTCATCGATCTCGTTATAATATGTATTAATCTTGACAAACTAAACCAACCTAACTAAGTCTAGTCTTCTAGTCAATTTGTAAACGCATGTGAGACTCTCACATTCGTTTACAAATTGATTGATAGTTAAGTTAAGTTAGGATGAGTAGTATTGTTATAATCTACATTTTAAAACTAGCTGAATCTGGCCCTCTTAAGGTGTGGCAGAATAGGAGACCAAATATTATTTTGAGTCTTATCTTCCTTCTTGAACTGAGTACCTGTTTGAGGAGAGAAAATATCCCCACCATTCTATTACTTTCTCCACTCTGGCTTGTCTCACTCTTTTGGTCGATTGGTTTTCTGTATACTCTATGATAAACAAAGCATAGACCGATCGGCCGTCTCTACCTTCGCAAAGTGTTTGAATAAACGGGCTACCTTGAATAAGCTTTGCTCCCTATTACTTAGAATACTGCTTTATTTTTCTATTATTATTATTATTATTATTAGCACCGCGCCTTACTACCCATTCGGGTCATACGCACTTACGCTAATGTGTAATGGTAGGGTGATTGTGAGATGAAATGAAGGACCTACAGTTTAACGTGGAATCCGAACCACGGTGGAGGCCTGGCATTCCCCACATTCACAAGATGTCTTGTCAGAGGTGAAGGAAGGGTTTGGTAATCAGATAAATATGTGCCGGGACCGAGGATTGAACCCCGGCCGCCAGCACAGAAGGTTGACACCTTACCCCTAGACCGCCAGGTCACCCTATTTTTCTATTAAATTGAAATAATTTTAAATTTGCGTTTAATGAAAACATATCATATGCTTATTGTTATGTTGTTATGTTGTTATGTTGTTATGTTGTTTGAAAAACAATTGTGTTACTAATTATATAACATAATGATTCTCTAGATTTTAAAAATCAATTGGAAAGTTATTCATGCAGTTTGTAAACATGCTGAAAATGCGTTATATTAACAAATGAGTTAGAAATTTTTTAAAATTATAGTTGAATGATTATTTATCGTGTTCTTTCTGAATACCTACATTGGAAAGTGACTATATAAGCACACAACTCACAAACTAGCGTAATCCTAGGACATACGTCGAGGCTATAATTTAATTAAAATATAACAAATATTACTCTCCTAACGGGACTTAAACAATTAGCTTAGTAAGAGGACGCGGTAAGTATTCGGGTCAATTATCTAAAGCAGGGGTTCCCAAACTATGGTACGCGTACCACCACTGGTACGTACAATTATTCCAGGTAGTACGCCATGAGAAGCAAAAAAAAAAAATTCAAGTTGTAAAAATATAATGTATCATCAAATACCATAAATATATTAGGAAAAAGTCAAACCAAAAGAAAAATAGATTTAAACAGTTGTTGGAGGGGTAAATATAAGTGTTTTTTTATATTTTTTTGATACGTGTGTTCTATTATCCGTATTGATTAAGTGTAATGTTAAATACTGATAAATAAAAACTGTTAATGAATAAATGGTGCTGTGTCATTATATTCCTGGGCGCCATTAAAATTTAGCTAAATATTAAAATATTCAGCATTATCTTGGTGGTACTCCAAAATAAGGAAATTGTTTGGGTGGTACGCCATTCAACAAGTTTGGGAACCAATGATTCTAGAGTGTAGATAAATGCATAAAAATAAAGGTGTAGCCACTATTCATGCAGGCTATTCCTCATTTGATAAGAGTACATAGTATATTCAGGAGCCACTCTCAAAATGGTGTGTGCCAAGCACGTATGTAGGATTTAATTTTTTACTGCGGGAGGGCATTTGGTGGGAAATAGATTTTTTTAGGGGGTAGCTACCCTCCAACCCCTGAACTACCAGCGGTAGAAGTTTTTTTTAGATTATACACTTCTTGGACCGATGTAAAAGTTTTTATTGTAGCGTTGGACTTGAGTTAACTCTTCCCTCATTGTGTAAAAAATACACATTTTACCATAGCTTTTATTAGAAAGCGTTACTGTTGAACACATTTTGGAGAGGCACGCTCCAGTTGCCCAATTGACTAACGTGCTAGTCTCTTATTGCACTAGATCACAGGAACATAACACAATTATACAGAAATATATAGTAGACATTACAATCAAATACATTTTAAATAGTTGGATTGTAGGAAAAGAGTAAAGCTACAAGACTCTGGAAGTCATTACTAGAGCTGAGATCTATGTAAATACATATTCTATTCCTTGCCATCTAGATGCTTAGAAAATAGAAATATCAACGAATAATAGGGTTAATATAATATATAAAATGTAAATTTTATTTGAGTATAATTTTATATATTTTTACTTTTTTGACATGTTTATATTTTTCAAGTGTTTTAACATAAAGCTACCTACTTTGTGATGTTTTAATATATATTAATACTAATTGCAAATTTGTTGAAAATTTAAACATTGTTTGATTTGGTTTGGTTTGTATAAATCAGCTGAAAAGAATTTTTCAATTAACTATTGGAAAGGGTAAAATCAAACTCGGGTAGTCAAGTGTTTTTCCACTAAGTACATGTCTTCTCTCTTCACAATGAATAGTAATAATATTTAGCACCGCGTCTTACTCCCCGTTCGGGTTATACGCTTTAAGTACTAATTACTCTAATGGATTAGGAATTGGGAAGGTTGAATTAGAGGAAGTGAACCCGAATTTGCGTGGAGGTAGAGTGTAAAAACATTTAGGAAAAACCACCCCCAGTTCACCCGACCGAGATTCGAACCTCGATCTCCCCGTCCTCAGCAGTCGAGCAGCTCAACACGACTAGCGCGTTAGCCAACTACGCCACCGAGGCGGGTTTCACAATGAACTTTTTGATGCATTTTTTAAAAGAATTTTGCAAACAGATAAGGAAGTTTGGTCTTGAACCTCCCTCCCCTCCAACACACTAGTCCAACGACTTACATTCTTATCTCGTAATTTTTCCAAATGATTTTAGTTTCACATGAGTGGTTGAAAAAGAAAGTCTAACAGTAAGCTACAATCAGATTTTTTTTATTTTTTCGCCATGACACCAGCCGATTCTTGCAGACTAGTTATTTAAAGTAATGGGCTGGGATCAACGACTCCTCCAAAACCAACGGTAAAGTTGTAATGTGTCAAGCTTGAAAAAAAAAATAGGATGTTCCATGAAATCACAATTGGAGCAACATGTGCGACGCACACTTCGTACGAAAGAAAAAGCTAAGTTATTCAAAGAATCCTTTTTTTTTAAGACAAAGATGAAGGCGCCTTCCTTCCAGTTAAAGAATCTAATTATTCAAGGACTTGTGTAGTGCATTGGTCGCTGCGAAGGTCCCATGTTTTAAATTCCAAGTGCCTGAATTTGCATCCTTCTTGTGACAGTAATGAAAGCGACATATCCCTGATCAATCAATATTCAGAAAAAATTATCTGCATATATATTATGAAGAAACAAGGGAAAAAATAATAAATTACATAAGAGATTCCATCATATGGGTCACTGTGGATGAAAATACGGACGTTTATGGTAATTTTGTTGTGAACCTTGTGGTAGATAAAATAGATCCCAAGGATATTTCCAAACCATATTTGATTTACTGAGAAGTGCTGGAACATACGTATCATGTTGCAGGAGTCTTGAATGATGAATTTAAAGTGTTGTGACCTAGGTGAGCTCACGTAGAGAAGGTCCTTGTGCTATATTCAGCTGCCACGGTTGTGGAATACATTAGAATCCACTCTTTACAGATTAATAGATTAATAATTTATGTGACGAAAAAAACTTGACCTATTTGTGGAAGTCCCACATCAAGTCAAAAAACCTACTAATTCTTGTTTGCTGTGCCGTTGCTCTTGCAATTAGTTCTAACAAGATGAGGAACATGGATAAAACAGCCAACTTCTACTATGAACAATTTGTAGTAGTAAGGTCAGTAGTAGATATGTTCGCCCCTGAGTGTGCGATATCTGTATGTAAATCTCACATTTCATTCATTGAACCAAAAGTGGGATGTTCAATTGCATACACCAGGAGCAATTTCTGTTGGCTTCCCGAGAGTATTAAACAGTTGGAAATTTCTGGACTTCCACTACAAGAATCCATCGATATCATAGAAAGCACAATTTCAAATCTAAATGCTGTGAAAGATGAAACTGGTGAAAGTGTTTCTACAAAGTTTCAGACATTTCTAAAAAGAAACCTAGTATATTCATCGAATGGAGAAACTCTTGAAAACATTTACCCCAAGAAAATTCTTCTGACGAAATACGCCCCAGTGACATACTGTGACGTGGAAAAGACATTGTCCACCTACAAGAATATTCTTTCGGACAAGCGTCAATCAATGACCACCGAAAGAATTGAAATTCACACCAAAGTACAAGTAATCCATCAATGTATGTGGCATTCAGAGTGTAAATAGGGTAAATGTTGCGTGCTTTGTAAAATATTTGTTTTACATGATGTTAGATTTTTTTATTAATCTATATATTTGTCTACATTATTATTACATTATTGTCTATATTATTTCATATTTACAGACACATTTTGTTATATGATACCACATAAAAATTCCAGCGTTAGTCATTACAAAAGCTAATATCTTAAGTTAATTTTATTGCAGAAACATAGCACTATGTAGAAATATCTAGTAGCCATTACAATAAAATACATTTTTTCAATATATTACAATATAATACATTTCTAATCAATGATTATATTTTAGTGAGTTTTTAAAATAAAGAACAAAAATCAATACAACTACTTTGTTTCCGAAATCTTTGGCTACTTTGTTTTATACTTTTGTGAATTCAAAATATATCCTGGATTTCTTATTCTCATTGATCTAGTGTGCTTAGGATCCATTAACTCTGGCAGTATGCAATTTAAATAAAATCTAGTTAATAATGATTCTATTTCAATTTTACAAATATTATCTTTTTCTAACCTTTCGACTACCATATTATTTTTTTGTCCATAAGACAAGTAAACAGTACTTTCGTTGGGTGATGTGAAGATAATAATAATAGTATTAAGGAAACTGTAGTAAATCCCATTCATAGCATAATAATGCGTGTAACGTCCATTTAATATTACTAGTCACACTAAGTTAATTAGAGGAATTGAAAAGGGTGATAGAGAGAACATTGTAATCAAAACTTATTCCAGGGAGGGGGAGGGAGTTGTGTTACGATATCATTAGTTGAATATGTAAAGTTTAATTCATTTAATATTTTTAAAATTTAAAAATGTTGTTTGTGGCGTGAAAATGAAAAATTATATTGGAATGTGTTTCTTTGAAGGGAATTGTATTCAGCGCTTATACGAGTCAGGTTTAGTTGAGATAATTGGGTTTGTGATGTCTACGCTTCCTTTTTCTGAGACAAACCCAGTGTGCTCAGGACGAATGTTGTTGAGACAGGCAGTATCCAAATAGTCCTAGGATCCTTGCCAAGGATATAGTATACTATCTTTTATAATATATTCCTTAAATGCTAGACGTTTTTTCACTTTTGTGAAATAAAATTCACCTAGCCCATGCATTTTTCTTTATAATATTTTATCCAAAAATAACTTATGAAATTCACAATATTAAACAATGTTTGGAGCAGGGGAAATAAATAAAATTAGAAGTCCTTGCAGTAGCTACTACTATTTATTATTAATGCATATTATTGATCTCTACCAGCATTCCTATAGTCATTTTACAGTAAATAGGTAAACATTTTTTGGGTTCTTTAAAATATTTTACGTCCTCTAAAAATACAAGCTTCGCGCACTTTTGGAGGCTTAGTTCAACCCTGGTCTACTTGATAGCATATAATTTACGAACAATTTGAAAGGCTACGCTAACCCCAAAATGTTTATTATTAAAGAAGCATAAAAATAAATGTGTTTTTTAGAAAAATATTCACTCTTCAATACAAAATAAATGTAAATAATTTAATACAGTGTGTGTCAAGAATCATCTTAAGGTGCATCAACTTGCGCAACATTCAAATTGAATCCAATTTTTGTATTGAATATTATTTTACCACAGTTATGCTTTGATCGCTATATATTTTTTTAAACATTTATTTAAGGTGGCTTATCATATTTTACGTAGTAGGTTTCTCAAGATATTTTAACCGACACTTTAGCTAGTTCGATAGCACGTGTGCTTACGATACTAAGGGTCCCGGTTTCGATCCCAGGTAAAGTCGGTAATTTAACTTTAGTAAACTGTTATGTATGTCATAGTTAAAAGCTAGTTTGTAAGTCGTGTGCTGGTATAATCAATGTTTAAATAAATTATACGTTAAAAATTCCCAATGAAAAAATAAATATTTTATATAATATATTTTATGAAATAATGTGTATGTAGCTACACTTTCTAGCTTGCAATGATTTTTTTTAAGACTCAGAAAAAAATAATACAACTGAAATATTCTAACTGGTAATCAGGAAAGGTTTTAAGGCTATTAGTGTTTTGTCCTGTCAAGCAAACAATAGGATTACTGCCTACTGAGTCTCGGGTTCTACCGAGAAACTTCACCTTTCTCTTGGCTTGGTTTCCACCCCTTTCTGGTAATGAACCTACATTTATGTAACTAATGACCGATTTATGGCCATGGGAATAGGTTTAAGGGATTAAAAATATTATATTTTTAAATTACACACAAAACTTAAGATCGTATGTGTTTTTTTTAAAATCCAACCATTTAAAAAAAATGCGTGTTTTGAGTTTATTTTAAAAATATATGCATAAAAAAATTAATTATATAACACCTGCAGAACAAACGAATAGACGTGGATATACATGGAGGGTGAGTAAAGTTAATAACGTTTTAAACAGCCAGAGTAGTTTCTTCAATATCGATTAGACTCTAATATACTGGTGTTGGCTGTACTGATTGAGTTTATTAGGAATTTTCTCATTGTGGTTGTGTTTGAAGAACTATTACCGTGTGGTATGACCAACTATTATGCTGACTATTAGATTAATGCAGAATAAATAAATTACGACGAGTACTTGTGTGTAGTATTGTGGCACATGTCATAGTTTTCAGTGATATTAATTAGTAATTACATATGCATATGCTCAGAATAAATACTAGAAGAAAAATTAACAGTTATTTTATTGACTTTCATATAAAAGTAAAGCAAAATATCTTTGTTTTGAAATAAAGTTTGATGGAAGAAGTTCAAATAAAATACATTTTATTAATGTACGCATAATTAAAAAAAAATCTGGATTGCTTAAAATAGAAACTATGTTTTAAATGTAATCACACACATACTTTTATCTTAAAGGAATTATTTATGTATTAGTAATATTATTCATTTTAATATTAAAGACGAACACAGTGACAACCACTTCGGTGGCCGCATGGTCTAAGGTTCCACTCTAGCAATAGACCAGACTTCTTATGACGGAGTGATCAGGGTTTGAATCCCAGTCGAGTGTACTGATAGTGTTTTTTCCTAAATGCTTTACCCACTCTCCTTCCATGCAAATTTGAATACACTTTCTAAAATACAATCTTACCCATCTTAACACGTTAGCGTAATTAGTAGATATATAAGTATAGCCCAAACGGATAGTAAGACGTGGTGCTATATATATATATATATATATATATATATATAGCACCACGTCTTACTCTCTGCTATATATATATATATATATATATGGATGTGCGTGGTATTTTTCATAATATCTCCTTTTTCTGANGTCTTACTCTCTGCTATATATATATATATATATATATGGATGTGCGTGGTATTTTTCATAATATCTCCTTTTTCTGATGTTTCGTGATTGTTGCCATCATTATTTTGTTTTAGTTTCTCTGATTTAAGTACAAATACATCGCCCATGTGTATAATATCAAAATATAGAGCTCAATCGTTTCGTCATTCTGGTCCGTGTAACGTGTTTATAAGAGAGGATTGTGATTGTTTCAGGTCAGCAGAAGGTGCTCCTTCATCCCCGAGTGGAACAGGCCTCGCCCCGGGAGAAGATGGGGCCATTGTTGGAGGTCCTCGAACTCCACAGCAGATTGCTGCTCAGAAAAGATTACAGCAGACACAAGCGCAAGTGGATGAGGTAATCAGTTACTTATTACACAACTATAAACACAGAAATTGTGGTCAATATAGGCTGGAGTTTATATAATTTAGGGAGTATTAGTGATCATTATAGGCCAGAGTAGACCCGCCAAGAGGGGGGGGACTATTGGTACCATGGTATTGAGCCCACAAATTACAAGGGCTCTGGCTCAAGATCCATATCAACAAATTTTAGAAAAGGTAGATGAAATAAACAATAAAATATATAATAATAAATATTAACAAGAATACAAACAAATACACAATGTTTA
>CABFVX010005958.1:0-12816 GCA_902151425.1 Timema shepardi
TCAAATTGGAAACGTTCCTCAGCCCCTTGATTAAATGCCGTTATTGAGTGCTGAGGAGCTGAACACCACAGTAAGTCGCCGCCGGCTGAATATAAGAGTACATATGTAGGTATTTTATCTACTGTATACAGGAGCACCATAACTCGCCATTGAAATCGTTGTTTTTAATTTTGTTGTTGTAATTTGCCACAAAAGCGTCTACGCGCCTGATAAACCCATTCCATCGGACCGCGGGCCGTAGTTTGAGTACCCATGCGGCCACCGAAGCAGGTAATCCGGCATTTAATATCCCGGTCATTGGGCCGGAAAATTCCCTCTTAACTAATCAAACCTCTCTCCTTTACCTATCACACACACACACACACACACACACACACACAAGCTAACAACATTTTCCACCCACGACGTTTCAATCTTGTCTCGTGTCTATTCTTACGGCGTGGTTGAGATTGCATTAGAACTTAGACTCTCACCAATAGTAAACTCTGAATCCCTCCTATGCGTCCGCATCACGCGGAAGACTGGAACTTCAGGATACCCCGCTGGGATTCGAACCCAAAGCCTCTCAGATATGTTTATTCGTCGTCAATACAGGATGGTCGAGTTCTTGAATCTACCGTTCCCTCCGGGCCATTATGTCAGCCAAGTCTTCCTGAAGATAAAACGTCGTCGTGGGACACTCTGAGCACAACCAACTGTAACCTCATAAAACTGACCTCTTTATATAAAGTTTGTATTTTATAGCGGTTTGTCCTCGCCCCGTCTGACGGGGGGGTTTCCACAAGAAAGATGAATCGCTGAAGAGGAGGATAAAAAAAATTACCAGGGAGGGGTTAGAAAGATAACGAGAAAATGGCGAACAGCGTGTTGTTTCTCCCCTCCATTTTTATTACGTTATAAATCTTTCCGCCTTGATATAAATTTCTTTGTATTTCACCCGAACTTGGCGTTGTTTTATTTGCATCCCTTAATGTAGTACCTGGGATCTTCCTCCCGCCGGAACAAATATAAATACATCTGTAACAATCGGGTCATGATTACAAATGGGATGTTTTGAAAATCTAATGTTCTTTTAAAGGCCTCCGTTGTGGTTCGACGCGAACTCTTGTCCAGAAGGCTCTACTCTTGATGTGGGTTGGAAGGGTACGCGAGAAAAGGGAAGTGTTTTTGCAAGTTTTTATGGCAAACCTTTTTTATTTGTCAAAATAAATCAAATATTGCTCCAGTAAAAATAAAAGTTATTTCCTTCACATGGTGATATCAACAGTTCCTGAATATCTGTAATTAGCATGGTGGCTTTATCTAACAAACTTTTTAAATGAAGAGAAAAAGTAGTCATTACATTTTAAAACACCCTTGACAGATATTCAAGAAATCTTGAGGTCATCATGCAAAGAAAAATAAATTCTATGTTTGTTCTGGAGCAATATTTTATTTATTTTGGCAAAATAATAATCTTTTGCCATAAAAAGTGCAAAAACACTGTCCTTGTCTCGCGCCCACCTAGAGGTTATCCATAAACCACGTAACGCTTTTTTCTTACCTCTTTTGACCTCCCCCTCCCTTCCATATAATACCACACATACATTTAGTCCCTACCTCTCCCCGCGCCTACAAACTGTGTCAAGCAACTTTGCATATCAAAGGTGAATGTAATTATTATTATTATTTCATTTGTAAGCTTTTATGACACTAAAAGAGGGTCTCAGATTTAATACTACTCTGATTACATTTTAAATCCTGAATATAAATTATGAACAGTAATATTATTTCTTCAACATTAGAGTATACGATCTGTGCTACGTAATACTGTGATGTATCCCCCCCCCCTTCCCCTTGTATACGTTAGATCTCCCCCCCTCCCCCTCTCGACACCATTACGTGGTTTATGGATGACCGCAAAATGTCATTTCCAATCCTTTTCATCGCCAAGTAGAAATAGTGATCAACCAAGATTTTAAGGCTCTAGATTATTGTTTAACATAAATTGATAACTGACATAAACAAATGGTTTTATATCGTCCTTGTGATGATCTGTGTGACGGTAGGAGAACAAACAGGGGAAAATGAAAATAAAAATGACAATCCAATTTGTTTTGCGAGCCCCTATTAAATTATGCCATTCAATTCACAAAGCTCCATTCTACACTCCTTGACCAGTTATTTTTTTTAGCGCCGCGTCTTACTACCCGTTTGAGATATACGCATATATATTAATTATACTCACCTTTTAGAGGAAGAGGAAGGTTGAATTTAGAGGAATTATACTCATATTCTCATGCCGGTAAAGTGATAAACTATTTAGGAGAAGCTTCCCTCTGTACACCCGACCGGGACTCGAACCCAGACATCCCCGTCATTGGTATATCGCGAGAGTAACGCCTTAGACCATTCGACCATCTAGTCGAGATATAATATAATAAAACGTTATCAATGTTGACCGAAAAAATATATTTGTGCTTCCTTAACCTTTTCTTACCTCGTTCTTGCTAAAGCTACTTTCACAAGTTGTTATTATTATTATTTATACTTTTAGGTGATGTTATAAAAATATTGGATGAATATTGAAGCTTCTAGAATACGTAATAATCCAACACCTTAGCCCAGTCAGTAGCGTGTCTGCTTTCTGAACTAAAGGTCCCGAGTTCGATTACCGACATGGCCGAATAAATGTATCATTAAAATATAGGTTTACACTTTCACATTGGTAAATTAACGGCTGGGGACTGGATGTTGTACTTGTTTCATTCTAAAGTTAGATTATAGGGCATATGAAGCTACGACAAGCCCAGACAGCCAGTGGTTGAATAAAAAACTGGAAACAATTATGGATGTAAAAAAAGCATACATAATAATAAGTAGCAAGTTATTAGGTCTTTTTTTTTATCACCGGCCCTTACTACCCATTCGGGTTGTATACTTACGTACTAACTACGCTAGTGTCTTAAGGTTGGAGAAGATTGAATTTTAAAGAAAGTGTACTCGCATTTGTGGGAAAGAATATTGTTAAAACCGCCCTCAGTACACCCGACCGGGATAGAATCACGATCTCTCAGTCATTGGTGGTCTAATCTACTGCGAGAATAGCGCCTTAGACCATGCGACCACAGAAGCGGGTGTTGCGTCAAATTGTACTTCTTGAGGGAGTGATATAGTATTGGATGCTAATGATATTTCTACCCCTCTGTCCCATCGACCTTTGTCTCCTGACAGTCAGGGGTTGTAGGGGAGGAGAGGGGCGCCCTAGCAAACTCGGGGCTTATCTGCGAAACTACCTACAAGCACCTCATAATTCTTAGTTAATTAAATGTTTAACGATAATTACCCTCTGCAAGGGAGGAGGAGGCGGTCGTTATCATTCCCAGGTGATGCTAAGATGGAGAGAGTTTTCCGGGGTGAACGAGAAAATGGAGGAAAGGGTTGGATGGAGGAGGTTAAACTATCTTAGGTGCTGAACCTAAGATCAACTCGGCTAAGTTGGGAAGGGATGTGTAAAACTCGTGCATATCAGATCACGTAGAGCTTTGATCTAAACCGCGAGGACTATAATTGTGATATGACCCCAAGTCGGCATGGACGGTTGTTATTTTTTACCTCTCCCCCTTCTCCATTTCCCCCGTTTCTCCATCACCTTAACCAATCTCCCGATTAACTTAAGTCAAGCGGTCACCCGCTTTGGTAGCCGCCTGCTCTAACGCGCTACTCTCGGGTTAGACGGGGAGATCAAGGTTCGAACCCGGTTGGGTACACTGGGGGTGGTTTTCATAAATGGTTTGCCACTCTCCCTCCACGCAAATTTGGGTGCATTTCCTCTAAAAATTTAATCTCCCTTTTTCCTGACAGATTAGTGTAAATAATGCATAGGCGTACAACCCGAACTAGTAGTAAGCCGCGGTGCTAAATAAACAAACTAAAAGAAAACAAGCTATCCTGATCGAGTAGGAGATTGTCTGAGGTATGTAAGGTCCTAAAAGGCCACATTTTATTGTCTGATCTTGGGGAGCAACTGATCTCCCAACTTACGAATAACAAGCAGTTCAGATCGAATGGAGGATTGAAGGACCTCCAGAGTCTAGGCTTTATACTATAATATATACGGCCATAAACATATTCATTCCTTAAGCTCCTCTTATAATCAGCCTAAATCAGATTTTTTATTATTATTTAAATCCAATTAATAAAGGCTTATGATCTAATCCATAATTTTTAATCAAAGGTATAAATCATATGAAATTTAAAATTCATACCGCTCTATAAAAGATTAAAGCACGTAACATATAGTTTAATGAACGATGAATAATAATGTATCCCATTAACCCTCCACACAAAAAAAACTAAAATTCATTGGGAGAAAGCCAGAAGATGTTGCATTTTCTCTTTTTTTGTTTTTTTTGTTGAAATGTATAACTGCAGATTTTTCAATCTCCTGTAAAAATATAAATTATGTTAATTCCTCAGGGGCATAGAGTCAATCAAACTGTCAAATGTTGATTTGTTTCCGGTTGGATCTTTAGGAGTAATCCATAAGCCACGTAACACTGGTGAAAGGTGGACAGGGGAAGTTATGTCTACATGAGGTAACCTGGTGGTCTAGGGGTAAGGTGTCGGACTTCGGTTTTGGGGTCCGGGGTTCAACCCTCGGTCCCGGCACAGATTTATCTTTATCTGATTACCAAACCCTTCCTTCACCTCTGACAAGGCATCTTGTGAACGTGGGGAATGCCAGGCCTCCATCGTGGTTCGGATTCCACGTTAAACTGTAGGTCCTCCATTTCATCTCATTATCACCCTACCATTACACATTAGCGTAAGTACGTATAACCCGAACGGGTAGTAAGACGCGGTGCTAATAATAATAATAATAATAATAATAATAATAATAATAATCAGTCTACATGGTGTTACATGGGGGCAGGGTGGATACATCATAGTGTTACGTAACTCAGATCCTATATTTATTACTCTAATGATATATATATATTGTTCACGTTTTCCCCGTTAGTAGACATACTCATAGCTATCTTCTGATCCTATATTTTATTTATGTTTTCAACATCCTTTTTCTCAACTAAAACAAAGCCTACGTCGATGAATAAGGTATCAGTGGATAGGATTTTTTTTACCGACTTCTGACATAGTATACTCAGTTTACGTTAAAACACATTGTTTGAAATTTAGGTTAAAAGAAAAACCTATATATTATTTCTGTTGTCAATTAGTCTCAGGAACAGACGCTCCAAACAGCTGGATTGCACTTGCCAAATGCTGTGTTTACTCACGGACAACTCTATGTAGCCTTTTCAAAGGTACCATATCTAACAATATTTTTGTATCAATTACCGAAAATAAACTCTCTTTGCTATTTTGTGTATACACTTCACAGAGTATTTAATTTCAACAACCCAACAAAAGACTAAATCATTGAGGGGGGCGGGGGGAATTAGAATGTACGAAAGTTTCGCACGGGTTTACTGGTTATATTAAATCTAAGTCCCCTTTTTTTTAGTGTCACAAAAGCTTCCTTATTAAATAATGGCATTCGCTCATGATGTGAAAAGTTATGTAACATGGGTTTTAGGAGAGAGTTAGGGTCAGGCTAAATGTTAATTTGGTGTCACATGAGGGGGAGGTGGCAAAACAAGATAAGAGGAAAACGTTACGTGGCTTATCGGATGACCCTTAACTGTCGTAACATATTTTGTACATATCACCTTATTTATGTCTCTACCCAGCCAGCTGGATTGTTAGCTAGTTACTGTTGCGTGATGTCTGTTGAAGTTGGTCCACATCTACTCTCAACTCAGCAAGTACGCACAACGGCCGCAGGGTGTACGAAGTAGTTTATGGATCCGCTGCGTCCCAAGTAATTACCTCCTAAGGCGCTTTATCGGAATTATATTAATTTGCATGTGTACAATCACTGTTCAAACTACAGATCCTCGATGTGATTCAGTCGAGACCACCACCCCACAACAGAAATATTAATTTACATATTTTCATTCTTTATCTTTCAGCGCCGCGTCTTACTGCCCGTTAGGGTTTTACGCGTATGTGCTTCACGTTGATGTGAGGCATGAATAAAGTTTAATTTATAGGAAGTGTACCCGAATTTGCCTAAAGGTAAAATATAAAACTACTATAAGAAGGAAAAACCACCATCATTACACCTAACCGGGATTCTAACCTTGATCTCCCCGTCCTCGTCAGTCTAGTTTATTACAAGAAAATGTGACGCCTTCTTAGAGAATTAAACCGCCGAGGTGGGTATTTAGAGTTATGAATAACTTTTTATTGCTGACCCATATAGGCTAGGGGATGAAGAATATGTGTCGTGCGGGCCCAATGTGACACGTGAGACGATATTACAAAAAAATACAAACATAATAATTACTAATAATGATTAAATACTTCTACTTCACTAGTCCATTTTACTACTCCTAATTCCTATAAATACAAGAAAGATTTTCTCCAAAAATAATTATCAACACAGTGGTCACGCAGTCAAAAAACAGAAGGTTTCTCCAGCCCTGTTCTAGGTCAAACTTTGAAACAAAACCAGTGTGTTTGATTTGAATTTTTGTTGTTGTTGTTGTTGTTGTTGGCAAAAACACAAAACTCGAAATGTTTGTGTATGCCATAGTTCGCCTCATGCTCGTATGCATAAAACTCTCATTTGTTCCGCGCTATCTGTGTAAAGTAAGCAGCCTGACTCCCCAGTCAGGACAAGAAAACGCGTCGACTAATGAATGTGAATTACTCGGGCGTGCATGCAGAGATAAGAGACACGATCCAACGTGCTAGCGTATGTTTTACCGACTGTTTTAGCGTGTATTCCTTTCATATCTTGACTCCCTCCTCTTTTTACCCTCCTGTAGCACTCGCCCCTTCCCTCTACTTCACTTCAAATTACTGCATCCAACATTAAATCACGACTCCTGTTTGGGGAAACTTATTTTCTTTCTGGAGAATTAATTTCCGTGCCCCTGCAAAGTGCAAGAACTTTGTAATCTAACCACCTCTTCCCCTTAATTCCCCCCGTCCCATCTACCCTCATATTTAGCTTTATTATGGTTTTAATAGGTTTTGATTTACTGCTACTTTTTTTTTACATTCTCATATCAAGAGAAAGTGTTGTAAACGTGAAGATTTTCGTCTTCGACTTCGTGTGTCCGAACAAAAAAAAAGGGGGAGTCTACAGTTCTCTAATCCCTGGTGTCTGTTGTTTTTTTTTTTGCCATAGCTCTCAAATTATTCAAAAATGGCTCAAACGATTTAGTTTAAAATTGATATTTGGGGAGTGTATGCCATGACAAATAAAACTGTATACCTGTTTCGGGGGGCAGGAGGGGAAACACATTTAAGGGTAGTTTACTGAGGACTGATTTAAAAAAATTATTAAATAAAGACTAGAGAGTTGGTTCAAAATGTGTATCCGTTAAGTTTTATATGTTATAAATAATTATATATATATATATGTTTGCTTTTTAAAACATATCTGATATATAGTGTGATGACATATTTTCGTAATACGGTATTTGAATTTGTTTTATATTAGCTCAAACGATTCACTGGTCAACAAAGATCTTGTCCCAGAGAAACTAAAGGTTGATCCAAATGTGCCCTTTTTCGCTGATTTCGAAACTGGTCTCATAATTTTCCTATCACGTATAATTTTAAAGCTACTCCCACTTTGAGATTAAACCGCGCATAAGGAAACTCTATCCTAACCGTAATGGCTAGTGATCCCATTTAAGTAGACAGAACGAACTCTCGCTTTATGGCAAACCCTTCAAACCTCTCTTTACAACCCCAAGCAGTTCGAGGTGTTGATAATGACCTACTTTGGACAAGATAAAGTCAGATGCGTGCTTGCTTGTTGTTTAAGTCAGCACTCCTGGCCAGTTGGTGGTCAGAGTTTGTTATGTAAATATCTATTACTGTGTGTTTCTTTTATCATAAAATGTTATTTATGGATTTCACTGTATATATTATAGGGTTTATTTAGCTCAATGTACATTTTATAGTATTTAGAATACCATGCCTAGAATTTGTGTTCAATCATCCGGACTCTTTTTGCTATATTTGTGTGAGATAACATTTAAAATTTGAAACGTGGTTTTACTCTACTCATTAAGAAGTGCTATAAGCTTTACTTTACATACAAAATCGTTGACCAATTTTTGTTGTTGTGTCACTTGCGTCAGACTCCTCGCGGGTTGGTCAAAGGGTTCTCAACACATGAATTTTGCTGTTAGAATGATTTGGCAGGTACCAAAAGATCACTCAACAGATTGTTACTTGTTCCTTACAAACATTTCGGGCATCAGATCTAAATCAAAGCACACTGTGCCATAAGGTCGGTACCCCATAGTGAAGAATTTCCTGAGCCAAAGCCTCCAGAAAATGCCATACTAGATGACGACGAGCAAGAGGAAGAGCTTGTAGAGCAGAGTGATGATGATGATGATGTAAGGTTTGATTCAACCTTTGAAGCTTCCTATCCATCTTCTGAAATACATTTACTCATTCAATAAGATATAATTGCTCTTATCCTAGATTTGAACATATCTAAAAGGCAAGCTTAACGGCTAGGCTCCATATTGAAAGGCTTATTTCTCCTCCACAAAGAAACAAAAGTATGTGATTTTAGAGAAAGGCATAGTGACTTTAAGGATTTATTTTCCTTTAAAGATGGACTTGATTTTTTCAATGATGTTTGTTGCGTTATAGAACCACTTGACCGCGAGTACAAAATAAAGGAGTGGCGTTTATTTGTATAGCTGCTTCTAACGTTATATTGAAAGCTGTGCTTCTCCACAATGGAAATAAGTTTCCATCAGTGCCAATAGCCCATGCTGCCGATATGAAAGAAACGTATGTGTGCATAAAACTCCTGGAGAAAAAAAAGTATGAAGAATAAAAATGGAATGTAGGGGGGGAGGGGCTTAAAAGGTATTGCTCTTTTGCTTGGACTTCAACTTGGTTTAACGAAGTAATGCTGTTGTCTTTGTGGGTGGGACAGCAGAAACTAGATAAATCACTACATCCAGAAACAGTGGCCAAAGCTAACATCACAAATTCAAGGGAAAAAGAGTGGTGTCGATACACTTTTTCTAGATCAACAGATGGTATATCTACCTTTACTTAATATAAAGCTTGGTCTTATAAAGAACTTTGGTAAAGCAATGGATATAAGTGGACCTGAATTTACATACTCAAGAGAAAAAAATTCTAGGGATCAGTGATGCAAAGATCAAAGAGTGAATCTTTGTTGGACCTCATATAAGAACTAATTCAAGATGAGAACTTTGATGGTCAGTTAGAGGAAGCTGAAAATGTTGCGTGGGAGTTTTTCAAGAGTATTTGCCTGAACTTCTTAGGGACACATGAGGCAAACAACCACAAAGAAATAGCGGATGATCTCTTAAAACCTTTCAAGACCTTGGGATGTAACATAGCTTTGAAAATACATTTCTTGGATTCACACCTGGATTTCTTCCCACCGAATGTTGGAGCAATCGGCGATGAACAAGGCGAACAATTCCACCAAGATATTTCCGGCATGGAAAAGTGGTACCAGGGCAAGTGGAGTCCAAGTATGTTTGCTGACTATTGTTGGACTCCTAAGAGGGATGTTCTTGAGGCAAAATACAGCAGAAAATCCTACACTTCTAACTTTTAGTAAAGATAGTCCTTTGCTATGTATGGATTCGAATAAATTGAAAATTGATACGTAGACATCGCAATTGAACCCGGAACCTTTTGATTAGCGTATGAATGCTCTTCCACTGATCTCCAGAACTATAATCATTCATCCCCCAAGCTTCGCGTTTTATATATACTTAATTGTATAGCGTTGCTTTCCTTCATATGTATGTATTTTAAATGAACATAATATTACAAACTTCAAGTGGGTGTCGCTCAAAATACTTACGTGATAGAGAAATTCTAAAAATATATTTGAATTTAGCACGAAAAATATTATTTGATTCGTCTATTTTTGTTTTTGGGACAAAAAATAAGTGAAATTTTGTTGACCAGTAGTGCTATGTTCCAAATTGGTATCAGAGGACTATTTCATATGATACATAATAATATTTATTGTTCTAAAATAAATTAAATTAAGGGTCGTTTACTTTAGACATATAATAGAAAATTATAAATTTTTCTAATTTGGCCTTTTTAAGATTTGAGCTAAAATTGGAAATCTGGAAATAGTTTTTCATGATGAATATAAATACGTTTTTATTTTTTACAAACTAAAAATAATTTTATAGTATTTTATACATAGTTATAATTTCTGAAAATGTGAAATTTGTCAAAGGATTTTGAAAAACGTGAGTTTAAAATTTATGTATAAAAGTGTTTGTTGTGATTAATTAACAAGATGTTGGGTTTGTTTTTATGAGGAAAACATATTGAAGGGTAGTTTACTGAAAAACCATCTTTGAAAATGTTGTTCCAAGCTATAATGGGGTTGTTCAAGTATTACGTAAGCACCTTAGATGGGAACAAGGTTGCAAGCTTTTCTTATTTTTGAGGATAGGGGGCAATGGGGGTCGTAACAATGACAGAAAGACAGGCAAGAATGGTGCAGTGACCCGGCCACCCAAAATGGACACATTATAATTAAAAGTTTCGAGACGTGAATTTGAGGTTCTTGGTCATCAGATTAAAATGTATTTAGATTTTTTTTATAACTATAATAATTCCTAACAATACTTTTTTATAATTAATTTCAATTAAATACAAATTAAGTTTTATAAATATGAATTTATAACAGTTTTTAATTTTACCTGTTTAGTACAATAGAATTTAATTTACAACATTATTTATTATTAATTATTTCGCAACATTAATTTACACATCTACGTAGTAAATACCAGTAATTTATAAATTACATAAAAATTAATGGCCATTTCTATGAACAAATTAAAAAAAACTAAAAAATCTACAAATATAACGTAAGAAAGATGGGAGGAAAAAAAGGGGGGGGGCGTTTGCTAATTTTTTCTTACAAAGAGGTAGAGGGGGTCCAAAATGGTAAAAAATATGCTTGGATAATACTTTAACCCCCCACTACACAATATGAGAAAGTTTTCGTGATTGTGGTGTATAATTTATTTTTTCTCATATTTCTCAAACATCTTCCGATTTGGCAACCAAACAGATGAATTTTTGGGCACGTGGAATAAGTGTTTTCACTCATGCAGACCGGTTTACCAGAGACGGGGAGGTCGGAGCTCGAATCCTAGCCAGAGGTTTTGAGGGTAGTTTTTTCTTAAATTGTTTCTTGCTCTCCCTCCATGAAAATTTGGATGCATTTACTATCAATTTTTCCTTCCTCTTTCCTTACACAATTAATCTGAATATGCGGATTTCTCGGACGGGTGGTAAGACGTATGGCGCAGAAACAAAGTTGAGGTGAAAGCATTAATTTATTTTACTTTGGTGTACAAAATAATTTAAATCGATCCATTTCAATGTAACATTGAATAAAAAAAACACTTAATTAGAAATTTCAACAAAAAGATTCTCTTCTTTACGAAGACGTTAAATATTCATTGCACATCATTATTTAAATCTTCAACTTTTTTTACCCCCTTTAAAAATTGGGTAGTATCTTGGTTTGCGCTAGGGGGGAATCCCTACGAAGTAATCATAAAAAGTATTGGAAGATGAAGGGGGGGAAACATAAACGTGATGTGAATATTTCAAGTTGACTTAAATTTATTTAAAAATATATATTCAGACCCTTTCATCCACTAGTTAGAAGAACTAGATAACTTGTTCAACTCTTACGATTAAAAGAAGTTGTTACCGAATGCTTATCCGACTGGAAATATCCGCAACTCTTTACGATGATCTTTATTCAAGGAATGTTTCTGGAACACGGTCGAACTTGCGAGAGTTTTTAGATATCCTTCATTGTATAGAAATAGCTTCACATTTTGGAACTCTTTATCGAACTTTTAACACTCGTTCAATTACATGCTCTGTCAACCGAGAAATATTATATTTCTTAACATTTTTACCGTTTATATGAAGGGAGAGATAAGAAATAACGAATGCATGTTTGATACTTGGAAACGAAACGAGTTAAACGCGGCTCACAATAAATATGGGTTTCTTTTTCCTGAAATTTGGAAATGTTGATAAAAACCGTTATGTATTATTAATCTGACTCGGAAATTTGGGTTGTCACGTTGATGATCGAATTCAATTTAGATTACTTGTCAAAGTGGAACAAAAAAATCAGTTTAGTACAGATATGTTTTGGGTAAATTGTTTTATTTTTTATTTAGCTCCGAGTCTTACTACCCGCTCGGTTTATACGCTTTAAGTACTAACTACGCTACTGGACTAGAAATTAGGAAGGGTGAATTAGAGGAAGTGAACCCGCATTTGCGTGGAGGAAGAGTGGAAAACCATTTAGGAAAAAAAACCTCAGTTCACCCGACCGAGATTCGAACCTCGATCTCCCCGTCCTCAGCAGTCGAGCTCAACACGACTAGCGCGTTAGCCAACTACGCCACCGAGGCGGGTGGTAAATTGTTACGCCATCTTGTTACGGTTTCGAAAGGGGGGATTGCCATCTAGTTTATTTGGGATTAATTTCGCTCGTTGGGGTGGGGGTTCTGGGAGGAGAGCAGAGGGGTGCCCGATGATGTTTCCGAAGGTTTGGTGGGAGAGCTGGGGGAAAGTCGTGTGTGAGGACGGGGTCTGAAGGTGAACTGTCGAATCCTAAGGCCAGGCAGGAGTTTGATCTGTAGCGTGCATGGGTCTGACCGGAGGAGTTGGGAGTAACTCGTCCCT
>CABFVX010005958.1:17608-35602 GCA_902151425.1 Timema shepardi
CAGTTCACCCGACCGAGATTCGAACCTCGATCTCCCCGTCCTCAGCAGTCGAGCTTCAACACGACAAGCGCGTTGGCCAACTACGCCACTGAGACGGGTGTATCAATTAGAAGGAAAAAAACCTCTGTTTAGAATTATTTTGTGTCTCTCATAGTCCAATCGTGTCATTTTTGGTTTAGCAGGCATATTTACATTGTTATTTGTGATTTAAGAAAGGTATTTGAGTTGTCTGGTCAGCCCGCACGTGGTTTATTGGCGGTAGAAATCAGAAACGAAACAAGGGAGAAGAAAGTTTTACTGTCTCTCTCCAAGGCTAGTCGCCCTCCGTTCGAATAGAATAGCTAGGGGTTACACAAGGCGAAGATATGATTTCATTCCGTACACAAGGGTGAGTTACCGTCATTATTTCAGCAGAGCTGTCCTATGAGGTGTGTGCAAATGATACGACCGCACAGGGGCCCCCCAATCCGATGGAGTGACAAGGGGAGGGGGGAATAGTGATTTAGGAAATATTGTCAATGGTAAAAACAAACAACATAATCATAATAATTATTATTATTGTTATTAGCACCGCGTCTTACTACCCGTTCGGGTTATACGCACTTACGCTAATGTGTAATGGTAGGGTGATTGTGAGATGAAATGGAGGACCTACAGTTTAACGTGGAATCCGAACCACGGTGGAGGCCTGGCATTCCTCACATTCACAAGATGTCTTGTCAGAGGTGAAGGAAGGGTTTGGTAATCAGATAAATCTGTGCCGGGACCGAGGATTGAACCCCGGACCTCCCAGCACAGAAGTCCGACACCTTACCCCTAGACCACCAGGTCACCAATATCTAACTAAACAACCTTTTTTGTTACAAATATTTTCAAAAAACAACAACATTAATTTAAATTGCATTTTCTTTCATCCAATCCTTTCCTCTTACACTGCGTCTTACTATCTGTTCAGGTTATACAAATATATACTAATATAATGAGTTAGGGATGAAAAAGGTTAAATTTAAAGGAAGTTTACCCGCATTTGCATAGAGAGAGAGTTAAAAACCAACCTCGGTACACCCAGCCGGATTTTGAACCCCGATATCCCTATCATCGGCAGTCTAGGCTCTTGCGAGAGTGGCGCTTTAGACAATGCGGCCATCTAACAGGCTTTCATCCGATTTTTGAAAAACATAATGAAATATAGTCAAGAAACAACTTCTAAATGTAGTAATAGAATTCAATGCGGAAAAGATTTTGAAATTTGGAGTTTATATTAAAGTCCAAAGATTATCTAGTATATATGATATAAACAACTCCGGATTGAGTAACAAATTAGAATGGATTGACAACTAGGGAACTTCACTATATTTCCATCATATTATGAAAGAATTGAGAACATATCAAAATAATTTATTATTATTATTAGCACCGCGTCTTACTACCCGTTCGGGTTGTACGCACTTACGCTAATGTGTAATGGTAGGGTGATTGTGAGATTAAATGGAGGACCTACAGTTTAACGTGGAATCCGAACCACGGTGGAGGCCTGGCATTCCTCACATTCACAAGATGTCTTGTCAGAGGTGAAGGAAGGGTTTGGTAATAATATAAATCTGTGCCGGGACCGAGGATCGAACCCCGGCCGCCGGCACAGAAGAAAATAATATATATATAACACATTAAAATAATATAATTTAATTTATGAGTTTAAGTCAAGGTAGGAAAAGAAATGTGGGTTAAAAATTAAGTTATTCACATTAGGTTAAGAACTAAACTATCCCCTTTCACGGTATATTTTTCTCTCACAAGTAAAATATGTATACTCGATGCATCGTGTTTGATATTACACTAAGAATAGCATTTCTTTTGTAAATGGGAGAAAGTGAATATATTTTCGTGGAATATTGCAATCCTGGGAATATATATTTTTTCCAGAGAAAATACATAAAAAGTCACTCGCATCCCGGTGTAGTAGAAACTTTACAGTCTTCATTTTTAATGCTTTATTCTTAGCAGTGGCTGACTACACAATAAACAGCTTTCAGAGATCTTTCTTCTATTTGGTCCTTTATTTACTGCTACTTTTATTCTGCTTTTTGGTGGCTCTAAGCTGCTTTTCTTGGAGCCACGGATTGAAGAGCCTTAATAATATAAGAATAAGAGTTTTTATACAAATCTAAAAACTTTTTGAAGGTAAAAAAGAAATGTCTGTAGAAAAATTTGGTATCTCTGACATTTGATTCTGAAATTAATATTATTTATATTTACCCATTACCTGCACTTAAAATAACATTCTGTAGAATTATTTCTAAATTGTTGTTCTAATTCAGAAATACAAGAAAAAAAATATTTTGTTAGTTCTTGCCTAAACAAATCTAATCATTATTTAATGATTTTTTTAAGCACCGCGTCTTATTAGCCGTTCGGGTTATACGCACTTACGCTAATGTGTAATGATAGGGTGATTGTGAGATGAAATGGAGGACCTACAGTTTAACGTGGAATCCGAACCACGGTGGAGGCCTGGCATTCCCCACATTCACAAGATGTCTTGTCAGAGGTGAAGGAAGGGTTTGGTAATCAGATAAATCTGTGCCGAGACCTAGGATTGAACCCTGGCCGCCAGCACAGAAGTTTGACACCTTACCCCTAGACCGCCAGGTCACCGCTTATGTACTAATCACAATAATTGTTTAGGTACTAGGAAGGTTTAATTGAGAAGAATTGCGTCATAATTTGCGTGGAACGAAAGTTGTAAACCGTTTAGGGAAAACCACTCTCAGTACACCCGATCTCCCCGTCTTCGACAGTCTAGTCCAACGCGAGAGTATCGCGTTAGAACACGCGGCCACCGAAGCGACTTTTTTTTGTTCGCGTGATTATAAAATGTATTTTCTAACTAGGTGTTTATTCGTATTGGTGGACAAGTGGACTAAGTCGTCATCATCATCGTCTGGTTTGTCGATGAAATGGAGTTTGGAGTTCGATTCCCGGCCGTGTGTACTGGGGGTGGTTTCACCATCTGTTTTTTCAATCACTCTCCACTTAAATGCGAGTACGTTTCAACTCAAAATCTCCTTTTTTTTCATCCAAATGCCATTGGTGTAAATGTTGGTAGCACCGACCGGTAGTAAGAAGCGGATCACGTACGAAATATGATTTTAATTTTACTTTAAAGTCTTAATTTTGTAAACGCTGTCGGAATTTTCCATAATTTACTCATCAGCGATAACTTCGTGCGTTTATTCCAGGGTTTTACAGCATTTTGACGGGTTGAACCCTAATTTTTTGTCTTTTAGGCCATCGTGACAGCTTGATAGCCATTCTTGTCCTAGTTTTTGATCTAATGTCTTCAGTAAATCTTAACACCTCTCCGGTCTAACACCATTTAATTACACTGGTGGGGATGGTGCAATCCAGAAAAAATGTACCTTTATTTTCGTGGAGGGATAAGGTAGAAATTCTTAAGAAACAAACAAATCTCCCCCTTTCGGAATTTGAATTCTGACCTATCACAAATTTTAAAAAAACTAGCGTTACGTTAAACCCTCGTTCTTGATTTAATAATCATAAATTTATTTTAAAATGATAATAAGAATTATTTAAAAATGTCGTGAAAGAGAGATATTTTTGCAAGTGATGTCACTTGCCCAGATACATTAAACATAATCAGCAAGCTACTATTTGAGTATTTTTACCACCTCGTCTTACTACCCGTTCGGTTTATGCGCTTATGTACTAATTACGTTAGTAGTTTTATAGATTACGAGGGTTATATTCAGAGGAAATGTACCAGAATTTGCGTGAAGGTAGGGTGGAAAAGCATTTTGGAAAAAACCACCCGACCGAGATACGAACCTAGATCTCGCCGTCATCGGTAGTCCAGTCTACTGCGAGAGTAGTGCGTTAGACGATGCGGCCACCGAAGCGGGCTAATATTGGATACTTTAAGTAATATTTATATATACATATTATATAAGTATTCTACTTTATAAAAAAAATTGCGTTTCCCAAGTAACAATATTTATTTTCATACTTATAAATGAGATAAATATATATTTGGTTTTAAGGGTCATTTGTGCCCTAAATAAACATACTAAAATAATCGTCACTACCTTCATGTTCGAAAAATATTAAAGTATTATATGTATTACTTTAGTTGATAAATCTACTCTGGGAAAAGGTGGAGAAAAAACGCCGCTAACGACCCAAACTTAAAGCCCTCTCTTAAGACCAGGTAAAAGATTTGTATAAAAAAAAAATCCCGATCATGTTTCGTTTATATTGAAGTAATTGAGTTCGGAGCAGGGTTTTTTATGTTTCATTCCGAGAGGTAAGATGTTAATTTGTGAACTAATTGGTTGGATTTTATCCGCCCCTACTCTTCCCCTCCCGTCCCCTTCCCCTCCCTCCTGAGATGTCGAAGACGAAATGAAATGACACACTTCCAACCCAACTAACAAGATTTTTTTTTATCCCCTTGTCGAGTTAACGGATGAACGAATGAATGAGTGGATGGGCCGCTCGGAAACGTTAAAAGAGAAATAAATCTTTGAAGGATCCGACAGAGACGACTATTCCCAACCTTAGCACACTTTCTTACTTCTGATTAATTTCTACGACTTTTTTTTTATTTTTATCTCGTTTTGAAGGAGACTTGGGAGACGTACTGAAGAGGCTTTGGAAATGTTTCTTCACTCACGTGCGCGGTCTTAGGTTTATATGATCCCTTCTTTCAGGGCGAATCACTACGTCGGTTCTATTTTATAGGACCCGGATCGGTGGATACGTGTCCTGGGCTCGTCTAGTTTGATCCGGCGTAAACAGGGGGATTGGGGGTCTCGAACCCCTACCGGATGTAAATAGCTAACCTCCCTCCCACTACAAATGGTTTCCCACCTTTATGAAAATGCGGGTACATTTCTCATAAATTCTTCCTTCCTTGTTGCTTACCTATCAGATTAATTAAATGTGACCCGCCTCGGTGGCGTAGTTGGCTAACGCGCTTGTCGTGTTGAGCTCGACTGCTGAGGACGGGGAGATCGAGGTTCGAATACTCGGTCGGGTGAACTAAGGGTGGTTTTTCCTCAATGGTTTTCCACTCTCCATCCACGCAAATGCGGGTTCACTTCCTCTAATTCAACCTTTCCTATTCCTAATCCATTAGAGTAATTAATATTTAAAGCGTATAACCCGAACGGGCAGTAAGACGCGGTGCTAAAGATTATTATTATTATTAATTAATTAATTGTGTATAGGCTATATGACTGATAAATTGGTGAAAAACTGGTTTAAAAAAATTGAACGTTGATACAGTCCAATTTTCATAGAAAAAGTCTTTTAGAAAATACAAACTTTCTTTTCCGGTCAATACTTAAAACCATTTACTATAGGATTAGTGTTTTTAAATTTATTGATAATATCTATCGAAAGTAAATGTTGTAGATAACGTGACTTGACGCATGAATACATCAAATTGGATTTTATGAAACTAAATGCGAAACAATGGGAATTAAAACTTAACAACCTATTTCGGTGGCTGCATGGTCTAAAGCATCACTTTCGCAATAGACTATGCTACCTATGAGAGAGAGATTGTGAGTTCAAATCCCGGTTGGGTGTACTAAGGGTGGTCGTTCTTAAATGGTTTTCCACTTTCCCTCCGTACAATTGTGGTTACACTTCCTCTAAATTCAATCGTCCTCATCCATAACTCACTAGCATAATTAGCACATGTGCCTTAACAGGTACTAAGTAGCTGTGATAAAAAAAAAAAGCTCTACGGCCAACTTATTCGTGTTGTAACCCGTTTATTGAGGTTTTTTTCCCACCATCTTAAGCATGCAAACAAGTGGTTAAAACCGCCAGGCTCTGACATAAAATAGAGGGGGGGGGCAAAGTTTTCTTTCGTTCAGTAGTAGTAGTTAACGACACCCCGTCCTTTAATCGTAAGTCTGTATTAGGTTTTTAATAATCACTGGCGTCTAATCACTTAAGAAAACGTGTTGTAATGGGTCTGCACTCGCCGGGTCATTAACTAGTATCTTGAAGAAGGGGGATTGTGGGAGAGGGGGATCGTTAAACAATCTCTCGACCTGTGGGCGCCCAAACTCTCCAGACGTTAAGTTATAAAGGAGGTTCGTTTTAACTGCGACTGGTCATCTGGTCTCAGTTTACTGGTTTATTTGGGTCGCTTTAAGATGATCGTTTGTATTCCGGGGCCTTGCTTTTCTCCTTCGCTCCCCTCTCCACTAGTCAGCCACGCCCCCTATCTTCCCCTATTTTTCAGTGAGGGCTTGAAAAGCGCTGGACATTAGCTACGCTCCGAGGTGGCCTCTTAAGTTCGTATGGCTGTTATAAATTTATAATCACGCAATTTTATCAAGATTTCAAGTGACCCCTCTCTGGCTTATCGTCGGTGGAAAAGACGAGGTTTGAATTTCAGCCGAGTGTGGCATTAAAAAAAAAAAGTTTAGGTCGATCCTTCCGCATAAGTGTGAGTACAGTAGCCCCATGGCTTCTTTGGTGCTGACTGACAGCTTTAAAAAGTTACCAGACCAAATTATGTATCCCTACGCCGAACCAGATGATCTGAAAAAACATGTGTTTAGCAGCTGTCACTTTTGACAGTCAAAATTTAGTTATATACCTAAATGTTGACTATCAGAAGTCAGCTGTGAGCTGTCAGTCAGCACCAAAGAAGCCATGGGGCTACTGTACATTTACTCCAAATGTTAATTCTCTCTTTCCTATCCCATTCAGTATAATTAAAATGTGTACAGCCCAGATCTGTAATAAGATGTGACGTGTGTGTGTGTGTGTGTATATATATATATATATATATATATTATTTACACCTACAATGTCACGACATATTCATTTAATTACGTGATTTTAACGATATGAAATCCGACAGCTTAGTTAAGTAAGTAGCTTGTCTTCACATTAAGCTAAGGGTCCCAGGCTAGATTCTCTGCATGTCCAAACATTTATAACTATGAGAATGTGGATTTCCTCGATCACAGTGAAGAATTAACGAATGTAAATCAAATTATTTTAAGTATATGAAGATATGAAAACGGTTTAAGTAGCAAATGCAATTGTCTATAAAAGGTTATTCCTACATGAATCGAACAAATCATGTGTATTATTTGTTAGTCAAATAATATAGTACTTACATAATGTGTTTGAATTTGAAAAAAGTACCCCATGTTTTTAAACCCGCTTTGGTGGCCGCATGGTTTAACGCGCTACTCTCGCAGTAGACTAGACTGCTGATGACGGGGAGATGGAGGTTCGAATCTCGGTATAGATCTACTGAGTGTGGTTTTTCCTAAATGGCGTTCCACTCTTCCTCCACGCATATTCGTGTACATTTTATATAAATATAACCTTCCTAATTTCTAAAACCATTAGCGTAATTAGTACATTAGAGTTATGACCCGACCGGGTAGTAAGATGCGTTGCTTGAAAAAAATATGTTCTCGTTGTGTAAATGTGTTGTTATTGCTCAGTACAGTAGACTTATGGCTTCTTTGGTGCTGACTGACAGTTCACAGCTGACTTCTTACAGTCAATATTTAGGTATATATCTATATTTTGACTGTCAGAAGTGACAGCTGCTAAACACATGATTCTTCAGATCATATGGTTCAGCGCAGGGATACATAATTTGTTCTGGTAACTTTTCAAAGCCATCAGAAGTCAGCTGTGAGCTGTCATTCAGCACCAAAGAAGCCATGAGGCTACTGTAGTTTTCATTTACTCCTGTCTCTGTCTCTGTCTCTCTCGTGCGCAGTTTCATATGACTACTTCTCTGTCACACCAATAAACCCCAGCCTAACAACCTTTCGCTGCAAAGCATTAAGAAATTAACGCTGCTTCTCTTTTCACAATTATCCGTATTTTCCCTCTCTAATTATTACGTCTTCATTTCTTCGAAAGTTATCGTTTCGCTAAAGATAACTCGGTTTTAAAAATATTATACTGACGAAAAATATCATTAAAATTTGGTAAAGTAAATTAAATTGGTCGACATCCATTTTTACTTTCTCTCTACCCCTAGAAGATAGTTTAAAAAATCCGAAATCAAGAGTTTGATAAATGTTGACGGTTCTTGACCCCCCGAAAAAAAATGTTTTCGAAATGCCGTCTGTCTGTCTATTTGTGTTTCAGCTTAAACCGATTTACCGTTCGGGCTAAAACTTGGTATCTTAAATTTCTAACCTTAAAATTAAGGGTAGTTTATTGAACGACAATAAGAGAAAAAAATATTTTTTTTCAAAATTAGCTCAAACAATTTTGATTAAATTTCATATGGCATTGTTAATATTACAAATAAAATGGTGACTATCATTTTCCCGTGAAACTTACTTTACATAAACCCAAATTTCCAATTTGATATTTCTCGCAAATATTTTAAATTAGGAATAACTTATCTCTGTAACGTTGTAGTAGGCCTCCTATTAAAAATAACTTAAATTTATTTTTTTTTTGTCATAAAATCAATAGTTTATAAGATATTGGTCAATATATTTTTAAAATTGAATTATCGGAAATCTGGAGTTGATTTTCATTATCTTTGTTAAAACAGAGATGTTCCTCTTTTCTCAATATGTTTCTGTAAAAGTGCATATTGTTTCATTTAGGCTCTTTGGTGGAACGCGATGCTCTTTTATTTTACCCTTTATGTTACTGAAACAATGTCTACTATTTTGTTTCACACATATTACGAGCTGTGAGTAAATATCTCCATTTTTAGATAAATAAAGTCTGTGCAGTGCACTGTACCATTTATTTTTAACTTCGTGATACTCAGAGGGGGGGGGAACCCACTTCATTCACATTTAGGGAATTCTTGTGATTGATGGAGTCGGCACTTCGCTAGTCTTGGCGTTATCTCTCCGAGGTTTCTTTGGGTTGTTTTTTTCGGATACTTATTTTCCTATCAGTCACTTTTCTCGTCAAACCCTTATTCCGCGTTACCTGCTTAAAATACCGGATGTAAAGGACTCTCGCACTGATAGGTCTCTTCAAAGTCGATTAATCTTCGTTTATATAATTATTTCTGTCTCGTCCGACGCGCCTCATCTCAGTCGGTAGCGTGTTTGCCCACCGAGCTACGGGCCTCAAGTTCTCTTCCCGGAGAGGCGAAAAATTTACTATCGGTGAATTGTGAGTTTCTCCTTTTACAGTGATGAATTAAAACACGGGGGGCTGGGTGTTGTGTCTGGTCTAGATTTAAGATAGTTTATAAGTCGTGTGCTGAAAATGCGCGTTAAATACCCCACATAATAATAATAATAATAATAATTATTATTATTATTATTATTATGCCACAAACCATGAGACTTTTTTTGTGAAATATTTTGTTTATTTGCTACATTCTATAATATTGTTTTAAATATTCAAAGCACCGTAAAATATAGGCGAGCTGCAATTAAAATTCTACGTACAGGATTGAGAGTTTAATCCTCTATTCAGATTCTTACTGGGCTATTTCTATTAAATTAATTCGCCCTTCTCATTCTGCCCGTTTGTGTTGGGTGTTTAAGTCCTTTGGAAGAAACATACTTAGATATTTCCTGAACAAATTTGAAACATCTAAATAAAATAACATGTCATTTTCAGAACAGCTGTTAGACAGTAGACTTATTTTGACGCCAAACAGTGACTATATTACATATATACACGCATGGACAAATTAAGAAATGACCCGCTTCAATGGTCAAATTGTCTAAGGCGTGGTTCGTGTGTTAAACTGGCATCATGATGATGGGGAGATACGGGTTCGAATCCCGCTCGGATCTACTTGTTACGATCATTTAATAGATCTTATTTTAGGCCGTTAAAATAGGGATAGCATAGTGTAAAAATTAATTGATTAAACTTTTATTGCGTTGTAGGTTAGTGAATACATAGTAAATTATAGCTTGGACCGTTGATTTCAAAAATTAAGAATTGTGTATTTAACATATGACACCTGATTAACTAATTTGTAATTTGAATATATAAACCGCACTCCAATATCAAAGATTATTTTTACTTACATTGTAAACAAAGTCCTCCCACAATTATTACAACACGAACGTCACAAATTCCGCCCGAGTCCCGCTCCGCCCCCGCCTAATTAACACCTCGGTTGGACCGCTAGTTACCGGCCATTACATCCCCACCCCCTTCTTTAACTTGTTTGGGTTTGTAGTAATGGGAACGTGACAAATTCAAACTAAGTATAAGGTATTCAAAGCTTTTTTTTTGTTCACCCACCTGAAGGTTAGACCGGTGACTTTATTTCGTCATCTTGTTGATCCCCCCCCCCTCCCCGTCCTACCCTCACAGAAAAAGAAAACAAATTAACTTTCGTTCCGGTGACCTGGCGGTCTGGGGGTAAGGTGTTGGACTTCTGTGCTGCCGACCGGGGTTCAATCCTCGGTCCCGGCACAGATTTATCTGATTACCAAACCCTTCCTTCACCTCTGACAAGACATCTTGTGAATGTGGGGAATGCCAGGCCTCCACCGTGGTTCGGATCACACGTTAAACTTTAGGTCCTCCATTTCATCTCACAATCACCCTACCATTACACATTAGCGTAAGTGCGTATAACCCGAACGGGTAGTAAGACGCGGTGCTAATAATAATAATAATAATAATAACTTTCGTTCCTTAAATATTCGAATATTGTTGACGAAATTTCTTTCTTACACTGAGGGTGGTTTTTCCTGAAAAGGTCTACCACTCGCCTTCCACGCACATGCTGTTATATCACTTCTAAAATGCTCATTTCCTCATCCTACCCGATTAGATTAATTATCATATATGCGTGTAACCTGAACAGGTAGTAAGACGGGGTGATATAAAAATAATAATTAAGAAATGGCCAGTATAAAATAATACAGTAAAATGAAAGTTGTGAAATTAAAAGATAATAATGAAAATTTCCCCTCTTTATCACACGGCGGTGTTAGGCTCACGGGAGTTAAGTTTGTTTCAGCTCGGTGTAGCCATGGACCGACGAGTGGTTATGTTGATTAATACATCTGGAGCGGTTGTCGCCTTTAATAATGAGGTGAGGCTGATTGGAAATTAGATTATGCAACCAGAGCTTGGAAAGAGGGCTGGATGATAGGGAAACAACCTCCCCTTCCCCCGTCCCCCCTTTGCCCCGTCACTAAACTTGGAGGAGTTAGTTCAAGTATCTGGTTTAATTACAACTAACGGTAACACCTGGCTTAGTCCTCGGATCTTCGAGGTACTTACATCTTACTAGACGCCTTTTTTTAAGGTAAATATTATTTTTTAATTAAAACATCCTTTTCCCCCGCCTCTCTTTCGGCCCCACCTGTGAAGAGGGGAAACTAGAATCAGTCTACATTACTTAAAATAAAAATAACCCTCCGAAGTTTAAATTTTTTACATTTTATTTTTAGAATAAACGTTGGTGAAAAGAAGAAAAAGGGTTGATGGTATTAATTAGTACATTTATAGACTTAGACCAGGTCCGACGTGGCCGGAAAAGGTATCATTAGTGGAATGCGGGTTTTACACCTTCACAGTGATGAATTAACGGGGCGGGGTCTGGATGTTGTGGCTCTTCTAGATTTAAGTTAATCCTTAAGGCGTGTGATATAATCATTTGGTTTAGAAAATTCACTTTTACGTAACTTAAATTCAGGATTAGACGTGTTGGCTTACATTGTACCGGTAATATGTTCTAATGACTCACTATAATAACTCTCATTGAGTCAGGTGTCAGTGGAGACATGTCTATGTGAGATGTGTTTAGAAGAGCCAATGTATGATTGGTCAAATGGGTCCCCAGGGCAGCAGAACATATCGCAGGTATAGTTTTAACAAGCTCTGCTTACACTGGCTTCACTCTACGTCACGATACTGCAAACCTGGTAACTGTAATCCTCTATTTAGTACAGCACCGCTCTTGATGCGTACTAAGACTCATTATGAAACTGGACCTTTCTATGTGTGTCAAATTCTAGGTTTTTTTGTTGTTGCGAAATTTCACTCAATCGCTCTCATCGGTGACGTCACCCAACGAAAGTGCCTATTATTATTATTATTATTATTACTATTAGCATCGCGTCTTACTACCCGTTCGGTCTATACGCACTTACGTTAATGTGTAATGGTAGGGTGATAGTGAGATGAACTGGAGGACCTACAGTTTAACGTGGAATCCGAACCACGGTGGAGGCCTGGCATTCCCCACATTCACAAGTTGTGATTAATACAAGTCTTGTCAGAGGTGAAGGAAGGGTTTGGCAATCAGATAAATCTGTGCCGGGACCGAGGATTGAACCCCGGACTCCCAGTACAGAGGTCTGACACTCCACCCCTAGACCGCTAGGCTACCCTCAAAGTGCCTATTTAAACGCAGACGTGGTTAAAACCAGAAGCACGATCGCTCAGAACTACAAATTGGTCCGCAGATGTGCAACATTTTGAGCCAGCGCTGAGAGCTGTTTCAGTCTTCTCTTTTTTCGTAAATGTAGGTACTTAAAATAAATTAATGTAACATTTCTTCTTCTTCTAAGAAGCAAAACGAGGGTCCGCTTTTGTTCACCGGCCACGTAAGGCGGAAACACACCTTTCTCCGATGTTTCGGTCGACATTTTCCTTTCCCTCTGATACTTTCAACCTAATGAAGCTTTTGTTGGGTTGGCGACGATATCTCGGACCAGTCCAGTTGACTGACAACCCGGAACAGCCGCCGAGCTTCAAGTTGGGGGGGAAAGAGGGGCACTGCTGATAGAAATGTATTATTCGTACCGACGTGGGAGAGGCCGAGAGTTGTATAAACGAACCACCTCCAATTTTTAGAAATACTTCACATGGTCTAAGGCAGGGGTCGGTAAAACAGTCGATGGCGCTCACCCTCACGACAGTTTTCAGCTGATAACACAAGAAACCTACACCGTCATTAAGAATCAAGTATTCTCAAATAATATCACCCTGATCGGTCATAATCCATAATTCTTGTTAGCACAGCGTTTTACTAACCGTTCGGGTTATACACTTATGTAATAATTACGTTAATGGTTTTAAGGTTGAGGAAGGTTATTTTTAGAGGAAGTTAACCCGCATTTGCGTGGACATCATTTTGGACAAGCCCACCCTTAGTACACCCGACTGAGATTCGAACCTCGATCTCTCCATCATAGGCAGGCAATCTAGTCTATTGCGAGAGTAGTGGCTTACACTATGTGGCCACCGGAGTGGGTAATAATCCGCAATTTAAGAAAATTAACATTCTTTTAATTCTATAAAATTGGGGACATAAGTAGCCTATTTGACTAAAGGTTGAATTTAAGGAATAAATATAAAATATTTATCAACAGGATAAAACAAAACACTATAGTCGATAAACGATGGGTGATCGCGAATTGCGATCGATTATATTGTATCATGTCAGACTGGCCTGCTGAAGACCTGAATACTAAGGCTCGAATCCCGGTCGGGTTTATTGAGAGTGATTTTTTTTCGCCAAATGGTTTTCTATTCTCCTTCCACGAAAATGCTGGTAAATCATCTCTTAAATACTTTCTTGCTCATCCCTACTCATTAGAGCAATTATCATACATGCCTGTGATGATGATGATAATATAATAATATTAGCGCCGCGTCTTACTACCCGTCCGGGTTATACGCTTTTAAGTACTAATTACGCTAATGGATTAAGAATTGGGAAGGTTGAATAAGAAGAAGTGAACCCGCATTTGCGTTAGAGGGAGAGTGGAAAAGCCCACCCTCAGTTCACCCGACCGAGATTCGAGCCTCGATCTCCCCGTACTCGGCAGTCTTAATCAACACAAAACTAGCGCGTTAGTTAACTACTCCACCGAGGCGAGTTAAATGCGTATGACCTAAACAGTTAGAATTACGCGGGGATTAAAAAAAAATAAGTAATGTGGATATATTTTTATTGTCGATTTATTTTCTTTTTCATCGAATGTACTCCACATTTAAGTGAAGGAAAAGTTGGGAAAGAATTTAGAGTGGGTGAAGGGGGGGACCCGTCAGTACACCCTACCGGGATTTGAACCCCGATCTCTCCTTCAGCAGTCCATCGCGAGAGTGACGCCTTGGTGACCATTCGACCGCCATGAAACCTCCCTCCTGTTCAAACTGTATCGTGAAGAGTTTATTTTTAATCCCTTGACTGTTTATTAATGCAATGCAAGTAAACAGTTATTGCACTGATGATTTAACTCGCTCTCAAACAAAAAGAGATCAAGAGAACCCACCGCATCTATTGTCCTCCGGCAAATAAAAGCTCGTTCCGCGTGAACTTATCAGAAATAGGAGGGAGAAAGGGGGTGGATGTACTAACAAGAGCTAGACCACGTGACCAAGGGACAGACAGTTTCACATTTCCTGCCAACTCTCCAGACAGTCTTTTAGGAAATCACGTGGCCGAGGACTTTCAATTTCCTGCAGCGTCGATCAAAGAGATACACGGAACAAGGACATAAAGAAGAGAGTGGTCACGTGGTTGGTGTACCCGTCTCATGAGGTGGGAGCGCAGTAAACGCGAGTAATGCCGTTTTTTTGTTTGTTTTTTGCAGTTTTATATAAAAACTTTTTTGTTGTTGTTAAAAGAAACAAAATATTACTCCAATAGAAACATAGTTTAATTTTCTTGAATCTGTCAAGAATCTCTTGTAATTTATTGACAACTTTTTCTCTTCATTTAAAAAGTTTCTCATCTAATGCTGCTATGCTCATAACAGATATTCAACAACTGTTGATATAACCGTTTGGAGAAAAATTAAACTCTTTTTAAACTCGAGCAATATTTTATTTATTTTGGCCAAAATAATGTTTATCTATAAAAAATAAACTCGCGTTACTTATAATCCCACCTAAAGGGGACCGTATATATAGTTGAGATATTTCCAATCAGATGTTGTGCTTAGGTTAAATATTGACGAAACATTTAACAGTACACAAGTTTGGTTTTTAGGGTAATAAACACACAACTATTTTCAATTATTCTGTGTGTGTGTGTGTGTGTGTGTGTATATATTCGCAAAAATGGTAATTTTCTACGCTGACTACTCCAAAACTAACCTATATCTCTTAGTTGATCAATAAGAGCTAAATTCCTGTCAAACAAAATACAACTTGTTTAAGACTGTAGAATGGATCTTTATGAATCGAATGATGTCATATAATAGAGGGTCTACAACACAAATTGTATTGCTCTCTGTATTTTCCTCCTCCCCTGTTTGTTCACCTACTGCCGGACACCCAGTAACACTATAAAACCCTCTTTATAGCATACGAACCCCGCTATACCCATGCTATTTCCTTGCCTTACAGCGTCCATTTTGTATTTGTGATTCATGCTCATCAGTTTCGTGGAAACCTGCACAGTCATGGACACGCTGTTTCCTTGTCTTACAGCGTCCATCTTGTATTTGTGATTCCTGCTCATCAGTTTCGTGGAAACCTGCACAGTCATGGACACACTGTTTCCTTGTCTTACAGCGTCCATCTTGTATTTGTGATTCCTGCTCATCAGTTTCGTGGAAACCTGCACAGTCATGGACACACTGTTTCCTTGTCTTGCAGCGTCCATCTTGTATTTGTGATTCCTGCTCATCAGTTTCGTGGAAACCTGCACAGTCATGGACACATTGTTTTCTTTCGTTGCAGAACCTCGTAATTAGACGAGTACGGCCTCACTCTTTGATATATGAACCAGTACAGTAGCGGGATGAAAAGTTAATTGGTTTCCCCATTGTATTCATCAGAGGGAAGTAGGAACAGTAGAGAGAGTGAGAGAGAGACAAAGAGAAAGCAGTCAGAAACTATTAACAGCAGAGTGCGAGAGACGAGGGAGGGGGAGAGGGAGGGGGAGAGATTATTCGTGCTACACGCGATATTGGTTGGGCGAGTGGAAATGACAGGCAAATAACGCAACTGTAAGTTGTTAACTAACATTTTCGAGAATAATGCTGCGGGATGACTGGCAAGGGCGAACGGAACGAGGTTTTTTAAAAACTGTGTGTTTGTTTTTTTTTAAAAGAGGGAAGTGAAGGGCAGAGTTAACAACAACCCCGAAAGAAAATAAATATTTAAAAACAAAAAGTGAACGAAACAAATTTAGTGTTATGGTTGAAAAAAAAAACACACAAGAAAAGGAGTGAATCAAGAAGAAACGTTAATAGAGTCCAATTTTTTTAGGTCTACTTTTGACGTATTCGTACGCCATGTCATGTGATATGCCGGTGTCGCTTTCAATTGATATTTTCAATACCTATAAAATACAACTAATAAAGATTGTGTTGGTTGATTATTTTACCGCAAAAAATATATTTAATCTATACCGATGGGGCCATAGAAGTTTTAAAAGATTTATATATTATAGCACAGCACATAAAAGTCTAAAAATAAAACGTCGAATCATTTTAGTAATATCTTACAACTTATGTAACTTAATCAATATGTTGAAATGATATCAGGAATATTGGTAGATTTAAAACTGGGCCGTGGCGTTAAAAATCAATGTTGAAGGTCAAATTAATGTTAATTTATTTATATACAGAAACTATAACTAAAGAAGTAAAATATTTTAAACGATTATGAGGTATTTTTCTATTATTAATCTTGAAAATGTTAATTTTAAAGGTGACTTGTATATTAAGTATCCCTTAAACCAAGGTTTTCCAATCTTTTAGACTGAAGGAGACCTTGAACCAGAAAAAATAAAACATGCTAAAGACCTCATAAACCTTTTTTACACAAATATTATGAAACTTCTATAATAACAGTTAAATTTTACAAGTAGGCTATAAAAGTATAAGACATCCCATGTTCTAGCTGCGCCTTTGGCAAATGTTCTTTATTCAGAGCCCAAGGGCTCCGCGTAGCACAGTTGGAGAAACGCTGCCCTAGCTGTTGTATCTAACACTTTTTTTTAAACTTTTCAGACAAAATGTATGTGTGTACTTTAATGTATTCATAAGACAAGGGATGTACTTGTCACGTGATGCAAATTAGGTCCATGTTGGCTATCCAATATATATTTATAGAGCTATAAATGTGGATCTTGGTACCGTTACACGTCATGTTTCAGATAAAGTGGTACAGGTTTTTTATTTTTAACGTGAACTTTCTTCTAATATAATCGAAATATCAAAAAATTTACGACACCTGCTCTCATTACTAGGTGCCCTAAATTTATTTTTAAAAAATCATAGTAATTTGCCAAACAAATTACTAACCATAAAAATTTACATTTATTATTAAATGGAAACCATAATATAATATACGTATTAAAAGCTATCTCTCTCAACATAATATTTAGGTCTTCATTCCTACTTGATTCTATCGAACGATTGGCTTTAGTTTAATATTAGTAGAGATTTGTACAACTGTTTTTAAGTAAGCAATATTTAACTATAATAATATTGGTTTTTACAACAACACAGTGTTTAAAAATACTTTAAATCGTTAGTTTTAAAGTGTGTTTTTTAAGAGTTTTTGAAATAATGAAAAAAAATTAACGTTAAAAAAAATTATAGAGAGTAAATGGACCAACATCAGCAATCAAATTTTACGCACTTTTATGATGGCTCCAATATTTCCGCCACATTTCATCCGCGGAATTCCAGGCCTGATATTTATTTTTATATGGTGAGGTCAAACTCACTCTCACACACTCACACACACACACATGCGTACAATGTTTACGCTGAAGGATGATGAGCAATCAATTTGGTCCGGAGGGGGTAAAGGGGGGGAGGGATGCTGTGTTATATTTAATTACCTGTTCCCTGTGCGCAATAAGCGATGACTGGTATGAGACTGGGTGGTTACAAGGGTGGAGTGGGTGGTGAGAGGGGTGGTGGGTCTCCCTCTTTATAGGCTGTTGCCGCGGGCTAAACATGGAACTGACTGGTACAGTGAATTAGTCAGGGGGAGAGCTTGCTATATTTTGTTGCAGACAACCGCTGGAAGGCATCCAAGTCACCAACATCA